>JAJIBD010006805.1:0-23982 GCA_021461705.1 Cryptotis parvus | reverse complement strand
CGGGGTTTTTCCTTTTGCTGATGCGTATGCCTGAACCTGTGATAAGCAAAGTCTTTTAAAAACCTCATCGGATTCCTGAGTGCTAATCCATTCCTCGCGCTCGGAGGTAGAAGGGAACTCGCCCCGGCACTGTCGGTGACCCCGGCTGTGCGCCCGACATTTGGCGCCCTTGTGCGGGCACATACGAACATCGTCTGTTCTAATTATCATCGGATAGAGATCATCTGCCTCCCGAACCGTGAGTAAAATGATGGATATCTCGTGGTATAGATACATTGTATCTTTTATTGGCTCGGAACCATACATAGCCTGAGTCTATAAAGTTCCTTTCTGAGAACTCACTCTATCTTTTCACAAATCATCTGGCTCCATGCGATTTTTAAACTGTAAATTTGCGTAAGGACAATGCTTATAGAGAGAGGGAGGGAAAGTAATAAATTGAATGCAATCTTAAGGGACTAGATTTACTCAGCGATTGAAGAAATAAGTGAGGATCATAAAGCTACAGGTAGACTGGTCTTAAAGCTTGAGGACAGAATTATTAAACAGAGTTTAAAATTTGAAAAGAAATTAGAAGAACAGGAAAGTAAAATTATTAACCAGATTTTAAAATTTGAGGAAAAATTAGAAGAACAGGATTTAAAATTCAAAGGAAAAAATTAGAAGAACAGGATTTAAAATTCAAGGAAAAAAATTAGAAGAACAGGATTTAAAATTCAAGGAAAACATTAGAGAACAGAAAGCAAAATTATTGAACAGGATTTAAAATTTGAGGGAAAGTTTGAAGAGCAGAAGAAGGATATCGATAAAATCAGCATTATCTTAGAGGAAGAAATTGACAGACAGAGAGATAGAATAGATGGACAGAAAGAGAGGCTTCGAAGTTACACATAAGATTGAAAGAACAAAAGGAAGAAACATATAGGAAACTTGAAAAACTTAAACTAAGAAATGGATGTGTTACGTAGGGAGATTTCTGATTTCACAACTTATCAATCAGGACCTAGCGCATACCTAATACTGAGGCGTGAACCAACTAAAAGCCGCTCACAAACACGCCCAAAAACTGTAGACTTGAAAAAGGTGGATACATTCCCAGCAAAAATTTAAAAAGAATTCTAATGTGGCTGATAACTCAGAGGAGGAACAGGAAAAGGAGGCCTAAGCTGAAAATCTCCCAGAGTTAACACCTTCAATGGGGTAGATGTTCCTCTGCCAGATACTACAAGCTCTGATGAGGAAGAAGGGGGGAGAAACAGATTAGCTCGAGTCAAAGAGCAAAAGCCCAGCAATCTTTCTCGCGACCAATCTAAAGATAAAGTAAAACCGATTCATGAAGACTTAAAAATTGAGGCAATAACCCTGCTTAGGAAGGCTTGCGTACAGGTTTGGAATATCAAGTCCTTATACTTCTAAAATATTTAGCTGATTGGAGCGAAAGTAGTCAGTGGGTATTGGGAGACTTTGAAACGGTAGCCGATACTTGTCTAAACAAATCACAGTACATGCAATGGCATATGTGGTATGCAGATGGGGTTAACTAGAATATTGACACTTTAAGAGAAAAGGAATCAGGCCATACTATAACTTTTGCCATGCTAAAAGGTGAAGGTGAATGGAAAAAAGAAAGCAAAACAAGCGACATTACCTGAACCTATTTTAAAATTCGCTCTGGGAGACAGCATTAAAGGCGTGGGAAAGAGTAGGTTCCGACCCAGAATTTCTAGGTAGCTATACAAAAATTTACCAGGGTCGTGATGAACCATACTTTGATTTTGTTGGGAGATTAGTGAAACAATCCAAAGACAGGTTCAAGACCCAACCACTCAAGAAATCCTAAAACGAAACTTAGCATATGAGAATGCTAATCAAAAATGTCGAGCATTACTATATGGTATTAGGGAAAAGACTGACCTCATGGGGTATCTAAAGGCTGTAGAAATGTCGGTTTAACCTCCCATAAAACACAGGATGATATAGAGGCTTTATCCCATACAGCAGGAGGACCAGGAGAGGGATGAAATGTCAGACAGCTCTAGGGGAGAGAGGCTGACAGCTCTAGGGGGAGAAACAAGTCAGACAGCTCTAGGGGGAGAAACAAATAAACTTCAAAGGATAAACAATAATCGGAGAAATCTATTCTAATAATCGCAGCTCCACTCCTCGGGGGGCCCCACCTGGACCATGCCCAAGGTGCAGAAAAAGGAAAACATTGGGCCAGAGACTGTCGGTCTTGGAGGCGAAGTCAGCCTCAGGCTTCATCTGGACAGATAACCTGCTTTAGCTGCGGAAAGAAGGGACACACCTGTAGAGATTGCCCCATCTCCTAAAACTATCAATACAGGGCAAACATTCTAATAATCCCTTTATAGGAAATGTTGCATGGGCCCCCTCCCAGGTTCCACAAGCTCCGCAGGCTCAAATAACATCTATGCCTCCCCAATGCGGAAACTGGGTGGGGGCCAGCCCCAGGCCCAGCTGGAATCCAGGGGCACTCCCTTCATTCCACCTGCCCACTATCCTCCTAATCAGAATCCACAGAATTACAGTCAATAAATGCTCTCTGGCCTACCCCATCAGGCAGTGGCAGTCTCGACATTCTCTGCCCCAAGACTGTCACAATATACCCAAGCCAAGACCCCTACATGCTAAAAACAGGGATAAAAAGGACCTGCTCCCCAGGTAGTATGGGTTTAATTCAGGGGAGCGATTGGCTGAAATTTAAGGGAATTATGGTGCATTTCGACTTCTGGATCCTGAATCTCATGGAGAGATAATACTGTCAATATCTGTGCCAACTAAATGGACTTTTAAAAAAGGGGAACCACTTGCTAAACTATTATTATTTTTTGAGGATCCGTAGTCAGTCCGAACACTCTACAGCTGGTGGCTTAAACAGTACCAAACCATTCTGCCAACTTCATTGTTGGTTATGCAGCCACACAGAACCAAGCCCACCAGCCACCTGCTAACTATCTAGTTGGGTACACTGCCAGAATTTCCAGGCCAAGCGGCCGGTTATACCCATCGAAATTTATAAAAGGAAATTCAAAGGCATGTTGGATACAGGGGCAGACATATCCATAATCTCCACCAAGTATTGGCCCTCTAACTGGGCCCTAAAGAAAGTGTCCCATAGCCTGAGCGGGTAGGCAATATCTCCTCCTCTCTTCTCCGACAGAGTGCCAGGTGGCTGCCGTGTATTGGCCCTGAAGGGAATGTAGCCATGGTCCAGCCTTATATAGCCCCTATGCCTTTAACTTTATGGGGTCGAGACATGCTGGAGCAGTGGGGGGGCAGTAATCCACATACCTCGCTCCACCCCCCGCCGAAAGCACCAATTCCAGCTCCCCATAATAAGCCTAACACCGGGAGTAACCCTTTTTAATTGGGGCCGCTGTGGTTAAGCGCCCACTACCTATCCGCATTCAGTGGAAGTCTGACAAACCTATATGGACACCACAGTGGCCCCTCAATACCAAAAAAGTTAGAGGCGCTAACAAATCTAGTGGAAGAACAGCTGAAATTAGGACATATTGAGGAAACGCTTTCAGAATGGAATTCTCCTGTTTTTGTAATACAGAAAAAATCAGGCAAATGGCGTTTGCTGATTGACTTAAGGAATGTAAATTCTACTATGAACCCCATGGGAGCCCTACAACCTGGGCTCCTCTCCAGCAGCTATTCCTAAGGATTGGCCGCTAATTATCATAGATTTAAAAGACTGCTTTTACAGCATACCTATCCACCCAGATGATCGGAAAAGGTTTGCATTTTCAGTCCCTTCCATTAATCATAAAGGTCCTTTACGTAGGTTTCAGTGGACAGTATTGCCCCAAGGAATGACTAATTCACCTACGATGTGTCAACACTTTGTTGATGAGGTTTTTGCGGACCCATTCGTGCTAAATTTTCCTGGTGCATACATCATCCACTACATGGATGATATCCTGCTAGCTTGTGATAATTCCAGAGATCTCCAGAATTTATATAATGATGTAATGACAGTTTTACCAGAGGCTGGCTTACAAGTAGCTCCGAGAAAAATCCAGATGCAGCCTCCATATGAATATTTGGGCTATGCTCTTGACCGCACTACAGTGCGCCCTCAAAAGATCTCCATTAGTCAGAAAAGGCTCAAAACCTTGAATGATTTTCAAAAACTGCTGGGGGATATCAACTGGGTGCGCCCTCCCTTTGGTATTCCTAACTGTGAGCTCAGTAACCTGTTCCACACCCTTGAAGGTGATCCTGCTTTAAATAGCCCAAGGCAGCTAACTCCTAAAGCTCAGAAGGAATTAGATTTTTTCATGAATCGGCTTCAAAAAATCTTACCTCTCCAGATTTAATCCCGGAGAAAAGGTATGGTTCTTGGTCTTCAACACTCCTGAGTCTCCAACTGCTGCTATAGCCCAAATTATCTGGACCGTTAGAATGGGTTTACTTACATAACAAGCAGAATCGTACTGCTACACCTTACCTTGAGATGATAGCTAACCTTATAATTAAGGGAAGATCAAGAACCCAAGTATTACTTGGACATGATCCCCATGTAATTGTACTACCTGACCCTAAAAAAGAAATTGAAGCTGTTTTACCACTCAGTGAAATCCTTCAGAGAGCTTTTAGCAGATTTTTCAGGAGAAATATCTTATCATTACCCAGCTGGAAAAAACCTGGGAATTTCTGAAAAGGACACCTTTTATAATTTCCACCATTGTCCGCTCCTCTCCCATTCCTGATGCTCCAGTGTATTATATTGATGGCTCCTCATCAGGAAGGGGTGGAATTACAGGTCCTTCGCTGACCACTACTGTGCATACAAATTATAAATCTGCCCAACAAGTGGAACCCGCCACCCTGATACATTTACTATCCCATGTATCTGGCCCATGTAATGTGGTGAGTGATTCTGCATATGTAGTTGGTTTATTTCCTGGAATTGTCACTGCTTTAAATGCCCATAATCCTATAATTCAGGAGCTGCTCCATAAACTACAAGATCTCCTCCGAAATAGAACATTCCCTATATACATCTCCCACATCCGTTCTCACAGCCGACTCCCGGGCCAATGGTTCGAGGAAACGAAGCAGCAGATCTCTTGGCAGCACCAGTATTTAAATCAGCTGAGGAAGAGCACCAGACTCTACATACAAATGCCCGCCGCCTTCATGTACACCATGGCATCCCATGGAGACAAGCTAGACAAATTGTCCGCAACTGTCCTGTCTGTGCTCCTTTACATTGTACATCTCATGTAGCAGGAGCAAATCCTCGAGGTTTACAGACAAAACCAATTGTGGCAGATGGATATAACTCATACTAACTTATTTCCCAACAAACCTTTCCTTCATGTGGTCATCGATACATATTCCCGGTTCATATGGGCTGTTCCTATGACGCCTGAAAGAGCTAAATCTGTTTGTTCATTTTTACTCCAGTGCTTCTCCGTCATGGGTATTCCCCCATACCATAAAAAACAGATAATGGTCCTGGCTTACACCAGCAAAACCTTCAAATCCTTTATGCAGGAATGGCAGATCAAACATATTACAGGAATTCCATATAATCCACAAGGACAAGGAATAGTTGAACGCGCCCACAGAACACTTAAAACTCAGCTATTAAAGCAACGAAAAACAAGCATGCCTCCAATGGATTCTTTATCTTTAACATTATTCACCTTAAACTTCTTAAATATACCTCAAGGAGATCCCTATACCGCGGCTGAACGTCACTTTCAAGAAGATATGCAAACTCAAAAACAGTCAATTCACCTATCTGGGTGAAAATTGATGATAAATGGATTGCAGGTCACCTCCTCATTCGGGAAGAGGCTATGCTTTCATTTCTACAGACGATAACCCTGCCAAGAAACTCTGGGTCCCTCTGCGACTTGTTAAGACTAGAATCCTCCAAGAATCAGAAAACAACTAATTCTTTCAATATAAAGTCTTAAATTTTAAATTGCAAGTTGCTGTTTAAACTTCCTGGATTGGTTCCTTTTAATAATGATCTTGTTTTGCAGTCTGTGATCATGGTTCATGTCTAATATCTTGCCTTACAGCCTAAATATTTTCTTCTCTTAAAAAAAAAAAAAAAAAGGTGGAAAAATGGGTGGACTCTGATCACAGTGCTCATTACAAAAATGTTTGCTAAATCAATAAAAAATTGTTTTTCTAATGATTCTGTTCACAGGATGAGATATTCGAATCCAGTAAACCTGCGCTACAGTGCTCAATACTCCGAGACTCCTAAAACAGTGCTCGCTAAAAATTTAATAATTTGCAAAACTAATTTTTCCCAATGCTCTATTCACAGGAAAAGACACTTTCTCACCATCATTTGCCGGCTTTATATTTATGAAGCGCTTTGACTGCGTTACCTATTTATCACCCTAAATGGGTCACATATACAGCTGTAAGATATTGATCGATCAAATGTATGTGTGCGTGTGTGCATGTGGTGGCCACCATTATGTTTGTGGATTAATGTTGTGTCTATGTTATGTCTCAACTACTACCTTCCTCAATTTCTGACCACTACAAACCTCTATTACATTCATCAACTCCACTGCTGATCCACTAGATTTATCAATTTTAAAATCATCACAATTCTCATACTTATTTCCCTGCTCCACCCATGTTGGAGCTTCTTTATATTCTTCTCTCCATCCCAGACTTGGATCCCTACAAAGCCTTAAAATCTCTACTTGTGATTAACCTCGAAAAGTGTTTTTTGTCTCGCCTAAGCTACAGGTACAGTTACCGTGCCAATGTTCCCTTGCTGAAGAAGCCCTGCAAGACGCCCACACCGATGTTCCAGACACCTGCTCCAGCGCTCAAGACTCCTGTTCCAGAGTTCAAGATATCACACCGATGTTCCGGACACCTGCTCCAGCGCTCAAGACTCCTGTTCCAGAGTTCAAGATACCACAACCGATGTTCCCGACACCTGTTCCAGCACTCAAGACTCCTGTTCCAGAATTCGAGATACTTGTTCCAGTGTTCCTGAGACCCAATCCAGTGTTCCTGACAATTCAACGAGTTCCTGATCGCTGCTCTCCAAAGACTCATACTCATATGATCACCGCTATTGCTGTTCCAGAAGTAGCCCCACAGACTTCGTTCCAGACACCCGACTTTACATAAAATATAGCAAATTGACTCTCACAAATTATGGACAGTGCAAACTATAGTCCGTTATAATCAGACAGCTAAAAACACTTTGTCTTGAACTTTGCTTTGGGTCCAAAAAACAAGTTAGGATCCTAAAGTAACATGTATTATCATTTTGCAATTGGAATTGTTTTTTCTTATCTTAATTTTCTGTACATTACTAAATATTTCTTACCTTTTCAATTTTTATTAGTAAACTAATCAGGGGGAGTTGTTGCAGGACTCCTAAGGGCCGCTGCATCTGCTCTGGATTGCCTCCCCGCAGATCACCCGTAGATAAGGGGGTAGTCTAAATGTGGCAGTTTATCTGACCATGTATGCTGTACTAGCTGGTATAAATATTCTCCCCATGCTATCACAATCATCGTGGGACTAGCTAGATCTTACCAGCATATTAGCCTGGCCACGTAAGGGACACCTAGTAATTAGACCAGAGAGAAATGCTGTTTGCTTCCCAAACAAACAAGCATGGCTCCCTGATAAAATATAAAAACTACAATGAAGTAGAGGAGACTTGTGAAGGCTTGGAGAAATATTTAACTGGCATTGGTGTTGATCTTTGGTACAGTGACATGCCATCTCAGAAACCCCCTTCTCTACATTTCCAAAGGCATTCCGGCTCAAAAACATTAGCACAGTAAAGGCCCTAGGTGAGATGCAGGGAGGGACTACCTAAAGGCATTGGACCCTCCCCTGCTTTCCATAACAATGGGAGGAAGGTCTGAGTTGCGGGGGGTATAAACTAGCCGGTTCCCCGCTCCTCCCAGGCTTCTTCTTCCCAGTGGGATTCTCGCCTTGTGAGCGATTATTCCCCTGAAGTTTCACACGTGGTGGTTGCCATCTTGGCCTACACGTGGCTGGGGTTCTAGCCTGGAATCCTAAGCATCGGGTTTTTCCTTTTGCTGATTTGTATGCCTGAACCTGTGATAAGTAAAAGTCTTTTAAAACCTCATCGGATCCCCTGAGTGCTCATCCATTCCTCGCCGGCTTCGGAGGTAGAAGGGAACTCGCTTCCCGGCACTGTCGGGGACCCCGGCGGAGCGCCCCGACATTTGGCGCCCCTGGTGTGGGCACCACTAACATCGCCTGGTCTAATTATCATCGGACAGAGATCATCTGCCTCCGAACCGTGAGTAAAATGATGGATATCTCATGGTATAGATACATTGTATCTTTTATTGGCTCGGAACCATACATAGCCCAGTCTATAAAGTTCCTTTCTGAGAACTACTCTATCTTTTCACAAATCATCTGGGTCCTTGCGATTTTTAAACTGTACCTTGGGTAAGGACAATGTTTAATAGAGAGAGGGAGGAAAGTAATAAATTGAATGCAATCTTAAGGGACTAGATTTACTCAGCGATTGAAGAAATAAGTGAGGATCATAAAGCTACAGGTAGACTGGTCTTAAAGCTTGAGGACAGAATTATTAAACAGAGTTTAAAATTTGAAAAGAAATTAGAAGAACAGGAAAGTAAAATTATTAACCAGATTTTAAAATTTGAGGAAAAAATTAGAAGAACAGGATTTAAAAATTCAAGGAAAAAATTAGAAGAACAGGATTTAAAATTCAAGGAAAAAATTAGAAGAACAGGATTTAAAATTCAAGGAAAAAATTAGAAGAACAGGAAAGTAAAATTATTAAACAGGATTTAAAATTTGAAGTAAAGTTTGAAGAGCAGAAGAAGGATATCGATAAAATCAGCATTATCTTAGAGGAAGAAATTGACAGACAGAGAGATAGAATAGATGGACAGAAAGAGGAGGTTTGGAAGTTACACATAAGATTGAAAGAACAAAAGGAAGAAACATATAGGAAACTTGAAAACTTAAACCAAGAAATGGATGTGTTACGCAGGGAGATTTCTGATTTCATAACTTATCAATCAGGACCTAGCGCATACCCAATACTGAGGCGTGAACCAACTAAAAGCCGCTCACAAACACGCCCCAAAACTGTAGACTTGAAAAAGGTGTATACATTCCCAGCAAAAAAAATTTAAAAAAAGAATTCTAATGTGGCTGATAACTTAGAGGAGGAACAGGAAAACCCAGAGGAGGCAAATTCCCAAGCTGAAAATCTCCCCAGAGTTAATACCCTCAATGGGGTAGATGTTCCTCTGCCAGATACTACAAGCTCTGATGAGGAAGAAGGGGAGAAACAGATTAGCTCGAGTCAAAGAGCAAAGCCCAGCAATCTTTCTCATGACCAATCTAAAGATAAAGTAAAACCGATTCATGAAGACTTAAAAATTGAGGCAATAACCCCGTTTAGGAAGGCTTGCGACAGGTTTGGAATATCAAGTCCTTATACTTTAAAATATTTAGCTGATTGGAGCGAAAGTAGTCAGTGGGTATTGGGAGACTTTGAAACGGTAGCCGATACTTGTCTAAACAAATCACAGTACATGCAATGGCATATGTGGTATGCAGATGGAGTTAACCAGAATATTGACACTTTAAGAGAAAAGGAATCAGGCCATACTATAACTTTTGCCATGCTAAAAGGTGAAGGTGAATGGAAAAACAAAGCAAAACAAGCGTTACATTACCTGAACCTATTTTAAAATTCGCTCGGGAGACAGCATTAAAGGCGTGGGAAAGAGTAGGTTCCGACCCAGAATTTCTAGGTAGCTATACAAAAATTTACCAGGGTCGTGATGAACCATACTTTGATTTTGTTGGGAGATTATGTGAAACAATCCAAAGACAGGTTCAAGACCCAACCACTCAAGAAATCCTAAAACTAAACTTAGCATATGAGAATGCTAATCAAAAATGTCGAGCATTACTATATGGTATTAGGGAAAAGGCTGACCTCATGGGGTATCTAAAGGCCTGTAGAAATGTCGGTTTAACCTCCCATAAAACACAGGATGATATAGAGGCTTATCCCATACAGCAGGAGGATCAGGAGAGGGATGAAATGTCAGACAGCTCTAGGGAGAGAAACAAGTCAGACAGCTCTAGGGAGAGAAACAAGTCAGACAGCTCTAGGGGGAGAAGCAATAAATTTCAAAGGATAAACAATAATCGGAGAAACTATTCTAATAATCGCAGCTCCACCCCTCGAAGGGCCCCACCTGGACCATGCCCAAGGTGCAGAAAAGGAAAACATTGGGCCAGAGACTGTCGGTCTTGGAGGCGAAGTCAGCCTCAGGCTTCATCTGGACAGATAACCTGCTTTATCTGGCGGAAAGAAGGGACACACCCGTAGAGATTGCCCATCTTCTACAATTATCAATACAGGGCAACATTCTAATAATCCCTTTATAGGAAATGTTACATGGGCCCCCTCCCAGGTTCCACAAGCTCCGCAGGCTCAAATAACATCTATGCCTCCCCCTAATGCGGGAAACTGGGTGGGGGCCAGCCCCAGGCCCAGCTGAATCCAGGGGCACTCTCCTTCATTCCACCTGCCCAATATCCTCCGAATCAGAATCCACAGAATTACAGTCAATAAATGCTCTCTGGCCTACCCCATCAGGCAGTGGCAGTCTCGACATTCTCTGCCCCAAGACTGTCACAATATACCCAAGTCAAGACCCCTACATGCTAAAAACAGGGATAAAAGGACCTGCTCCCCCAGGTAGTATGGGTTTAATTCAGGGGAGCGATTGGCTGAAATTTAAGGGAATTATGGTGCATTTCGACTTCTGGATCCTGAATCTCATGGAGAGATAATACTGTCAATATCTGTGCCAACTAAATGGACTTTTAAAAAAAGGGGAACCACTTGCTAAACTATTATTATTTTTTGAGGATCCGTGTAGTCAGTCCGAACACCCTACAGCTGGTGGCTTAAACAGTACCAACCATTCTGCCAACTTCATTGTTGGTTATGCAGCCACACAGAACCAAGCCCACCAGCCACCTGCTAACTATCTAGTTGGGTACACTGCCAGAATTTCTCAGGCCAAGCGGCCGGTTATACCCATCGAAATTTATAAAAGGAAATTCAAAGGCATGTTGGATACAGGGGCAGACATATCCATAATCTCCACCAAGTATTGGCCCTCTAACTGGGCCCTAAAGAAAGTGTCCCATAGCCTGAGCGGGTAGGCAATATCTCCTCCTCTCTCTTCTCCGACAGAGTGCCAGGTGGCTGCCGTGGTATTGGCCCTGAAGGGAATGTAGCCATGGTCCAGCCTTATATAGCCCCTATGCCTTTAACTTTATGGGGTCGAGACATGCTGGAGCAGTGGGGGGGCAGTAATCCACATACCTCGCTCCACCCCCGTCGAAGCACCAATTCCAGCTCTCCATAATAAGCCTAACACCGGAAGTAACCCTTTTTAATTGGGGCCGCTGTGGTTAAGCGCCCACTACCTATCCGTATTCAGTGGAAATCTGACAAACCTATATGGACACCACAGTGGCCCCTCAATACCAAAAAAAGTTAGAGGCGCTAACAAATCTAGTGGAAGAACAGCTGAAATTAGGACATATTGAGGAAACGCTTTCAGAATGGAATTCCTCCTGTTTTTGTAATACAGAAAAAATCAGGCAAATGGCGCTTGCTGATTGACTTAAGGAATGTAAATTCTACTATGGTCCCCATGGGAGCCCTACAACCTGGGCTCCCTCTCCAGCAGCTATTCCTAAGGATTGGCCGCTAATTATCATAGATTTAAAAGACTGCTTTTACAGCATACCTATCCACCCAGATGATCGGAAAAGGTTTGCATTTTCAGTCCCTTCCATTAATCATAAAGGTCCTTTACGTAGGTTTCAGTGGACAGTATTGCCCCAAGGAATGACTAATTCACCTACGATGTGTCAACACTTTGTTGATGAGGTTTTGCGACCCATTCGTGCTAAATTTCCTGGGGCATACATCATCCACTACATGGATGATATCCTGCTAGCTTGTGATAATTCCAGAGATCTCCAGAATTTATATAATGATGTAATGACAGTTTTACCAGAGGCTGGCTTACAAGTAGCTCCGGAGAAAATCCAGATGCAGCCTCCATATGAATATTTGGGCTATGTCTCTTGACCGCACTACAGTGCGCCCTCAAAAGATCTCCATTAGTCAGAAAAGGCTCAAAACCTTGAATGATTTTCAAAAACTGCTGGGGATATCAACTGCGCGCCTCCCTTGGTATTCCTAACTGTGAGCTCAGTAACCTGTTCCACACCCTTGAAGGTGATCCTGCTTTAAATAGCCCAAGGCAGCTAACTCCTAAAGCTCAAGAGGAATTAGATTTTTTCATGAATCGGCTTCAAAAATCTTACCTCTCCAGATTTAATCCCGGAGAAAAGGTATGGTTCTTGGTCTTCAACACTCCCGAAGTCTCCAACTGCTGCTATAGCCCAATTATCTGGACCGTTAGAATGGGTTTACTTACATAACAAGCAGAATCGTACTGCTACACCTTACCTTGAGATGATAGCTAATCTTATAATTAAGGGAAGATCAAGAACCCAAGTATTACTTGGACATGATCCCCATGTAATTGTACTACCTGGACCCTAAAAAAAAGAAATTGAAGCTGTTTTACCACTCAGTGAAATCCTTCAGAGAGCTTTAGCAGATTTTTCAGGAGAAATATCTTATCATTACCCAGCTGGAAAAACCTGGGAATTTCTGAAAAGGACACCTTTTATAATTTCCACCATTGTCCGCCTCCTCTCCCATTCCTGATGCTCCAGTGTATTATATTGATGGCTCCTCATCAGGAAGGGGTGGAATTACAGGTCCTTCGCTGACCACTACTGTGCATACAAATTATAAATCTGCCCAACAAGTGGAACTCCGCCACCCTGATACATTTACTATCCCATATATCTGGCCCATGTAATGTGGTGAGTGATTCTGCATATGTAGTTGGTTTATTTCCTGGAATTGTCACTGCTTCTTTAAATGCCCATAATCCTATAATTCAGGAGCTGCTCCATAAACTACAAGATCTCCTCCGAAATAGAACATTCCCTATATACATCTCCCACATCCGCTCACAGCCGACTCCCCGGGCCAATGGTTCGAGGGAAACGAAGCAGCAGATCTCTTGGCAGCACCAGTATTTAAATCAGCTGAGGAAGAGCACCAGACTCTACATACAAATGCCCGCCGCCTTCATGTACACCATGGCATCCCATGGAGACAAGCTAGACAAATTGTCCGCGAATCGTCCTGTCTGTGCTCCTTTACATTGTACATCTCATGTAGCAGG
This sequence comes from Cryptotis parvus, assembly GCA_021461705.1. NCBI lineage: Eukaryota > Metazoa > Chordata > Mammalia > Eulipotyphla > Soricidae > Cryptotis > Cryptotis parvus. The sequence goes on along the minus strand of JAJIBD010006805.1, from coordinate 10,624 downwards.
AGCAAATCCTCGAGGTTTACAGACAAACCAATTGTGGCAGATGGATATAACTCATACTAACTTATTTCCCAACAAACCTTTCCTTCATGTGGTCATCGATACATATTCCCGGTTCATATGGGCTGTTCCTATGACGTCCTGAAAGAGCTAAATCTGTTTGTTCATTTTTACTCCAGTGCTTCTCCGTCATGGGTATTCCCCATACCATAAAAACAGATAATGGTCCTGCTTACACCAGCAAAACCTTCAAATCCTTTTGCGAGGAATGGCAGATCAAACATATTACAGGAATTCCATATAATCCACAAGGACAAGGAATAGTTGAACGTGCCCACAGAACACTTAAAACTCAGCTATTAAAGCAACGAAAAACAAGCATGCCTCCAATGGATTCTTTATCTTTAACATTATTTACCTTAAACTTCTTAAATATACCTCAAGGAGATCCCTATACCGCGGCTGAACGTCACTTTCAAGAAGATATGCAAACTCAAAAACAGTCAATTCACCTATCTGGGTGAAAATTGATGATAAATGGATTGCAGGTCACCTCCTCATTCGGGAAGAGGCTATGCTTTCATTTCTACAGACGATAACCCTGCCAAGAAACTCTGGGTCCCTCTGCGACTTGTTAAGACTAGAATCCTCCAAGAATCAGAAAACAATTAATTCTTTCAATATAAAGTCTTAAATTTTAAATTGCAAGTTGCTGTTTAAACTTCCTGGATTGGTTCCTTTTAATAATGATCTTGTTTTGCAGTCTGTGATCATGGTTCATGTCTAATATCTTGCCTTACAGCCTAAATATTTTCTTTCTTAAAAAAAAAAAAAAAAAAAAAGGGTGGAAAATGGGTGGACTCTGATCACAGTGCTCATTACAAAAAATGTTTGCTAAATCAATAAAAAAATTGTTTTTCTAATGATTCTGTTCACAGGATGAGATATTCGAATCCAGTAAACCTGCGCTACAGTGCTCAATACTCCGAGACTCCTAAAACAGTGCTCGCTAAAAATTTAATAATTTGCAAAACTAATTTTTCCCAATGCTCTATTCACAGGAAAAGACACTTTCTCACCATCATTTGCCGGCTTTATATTTATGAAGCGCTTGACTCGCTACCATTTATCACCCTAAATGGGTCACATATACAGCTGTAAGATATTGATCGATCAAATGTATGTGTGCGTGTGTGGCATGTGGTGGCCACCATTATGTTTGTGGATTAATGTTGTGTCTATGTTATGTCTCAACTACTACCTTCTCAGTTTCTGACCACTACAAACCTCTATTACATTCATCAACTCCACTGCTGATCCACTAGATTTATCAATTTTAAAATCATCAATTCTCATACTTATTTCCCTGCTCCACCCATGTTGGAGCTTCTTTATATTCTTCTCTCCATCCCAGACTTGGATCCCTACAAAGCCTTAAAATCTCTACTTGTGATTAACCTCGAAAAGTGTTTTTGTCTCGCCTAAGCTACAGGTACAGTTACCGGTGCCAATGTTCCCTTGCTGAAGAAGCCCTGCAAGACGCCCACACCGATGTTCCAGACACCTGCTCCAGCGCTCAAGACTCCTGTTCCAGAGTTCAAGATATCACACCGATGTTCCGACACCTGCTCCAGCGCTCAAGACTCCTGTTCCAGAGTTCAAGATACCACACCGATGTTCCCGACACCTGTTCCAGCACTCAAGACTCCTGTTCCAGAATTCGAGATACTTGTTCCAGTGTTCCTGAGACCCAATCCAGTGTTCCTGACAATTCAACGAAGTTCCTGATCGCTGCTCTCCAAAGACTCATACTCATATGATCACCGCTATTGCTGTTCCAGAAGTAGCCCCACAGACTTTGTTCCAGACACCCGACTTTTACATAAAATATAGCAAATTGACTCTCACAAATTATGGACAATGCAAACTATAGTCCGTTATAATCAGACAGCTAAAAACACTTTATCTTGAACTTTGCTTTGGGTCCAAAAAACAAGTTAGGATCCTAAAGTAACATGTATTATCATTTTGCAATTGGAATTGTTTTTTCTTATCTTAATTTTCTGTACATTACTAAATATTTCTTACCTTTTCAATTTTTATTAGTAAACTAATCAGGGGGAGTTGTTGCAGGACTCCTAAGGGCCGCTGCATCTGCTCTGGATTGCCTCCCCGCAGATCACCCGTAGATAAGGGGGTAGTCTAAATGTGGCAGTTTATCTGACCATGTATGCTGTACTAGCTGGTATAAATATTCTCCCATGCTATCACAATCATCGTGGGACTAGCTAGATCTTACCAGCATATTAGCCTGGCCACGTAAGGACACCTAAGTAATTAGACCAGAGAGAAATGCTGTTTGCTTCCAAACAAACAAGCATGGCTCCCTGATAAAATATAAAACTACAATGAAGTAGAGGAGACTTGTGAAGGCTTGGAGAAATATTTAACTGGCATTGGTGTTGATCTTTGGTACAGTGACATGCCATCTCAGAAACCCCCTTCTCTACATTTCCAAAGGCATTCCGGCTCAAAACATTAGCACAGTAAAGGCCCTAGGTGAGATGCAGGGAGGGACTACCTAAGGGCATTGGACCCTCCCCTGCTTTCCATAACAATGGGAGGAAGGTCTGAGTTGCTGGGGGGGGTATAAACTAGCCGGTTCCCCGCTCTCCCAGGCTTCTTCTTCCCAGTGGGATTTCGCCTTGTGAGCGATTATTCCCCTTGGAAGTTTCACACGTGGTGGTTGCCATCTTGGCCTACACGTGGCTGGGGTTCTAGCCTGGAATCCTAAGCATCGGGTTTTTCCTTTTGCTGATTTGTATGCCTGAACCTGTGATAAGTAAAGTCTTTTAAAACCTCATCGGATCCCTGAGTGCTCATCCATTCCTCGCCGGCTTCGGAGGTAGAAGGGAACTCGCTTCCCGGCACTGTCGGGGACCCCGGCGGAGCGCCCCGACATTTGGCGTCCCTGGTGTGCGGGCAACACGAACATCGCCTGGTCTAATTATCATCGGACAGAGATCATCTGCCTCCGAACCGTGAGTAAAATGATGGATATCTCATGGTATAGATACATTGTATCTTTTTATTGGCTCGGAACCATACATAGCCCAGTCTATAAAGTTCCTTTCTGAGAACTACTCTATCTTTTCACAAATCATCTGGGTCCTTGCGATTTTTAAACTGTACCTTTGCGTAAGGACAATGTTTAATAGAGAGAGGGAGGAAAGTAATAAATTGAATGCAATCTTAAGGGACGAGATTTACTCAGCGATTGAAGAAATAAGTGAGGATCATAAAGCTACAGGTAGACTGGTCTTAAAGCTTGAGGACAGAATTATTAAACAGAGTTTAAAATTTGAAAAGAAATTAGAAGAACAGGAAAGTAAAATTATTAACCAGATTTTAAAATTTGAGGAAAAATTAGAAGAACAGGATTTAAAATTCAAGGAAAAAATTAGAAGAACAGGATTTAAAATTCAAGGAAAAATTAGAAGAACAGGATTTAAAATTCAAGGAAAAAATTAGAAGAACAGGAAAGTAAAATTATTAAACAGGATTTAAAATTTGAAGTAAAGTTTGAAGAGCAGAAGAAGGATATCGATAAAATCAGCATTATCTTAGAGGAAGAAATTGACAGACAGAGAGATAGAATAGATGGACAGAAAGAGGAGGTTTGGAAGTTACACATAAGATTGAAAGAACAAAAGGAAGAAACATATAGGAAACTTGAAAACTTAAACCAAGAAATGGATGTGTTACGCAGGGAGATTTCTGATTTCATAACTTATCAATCAGGACCTAGCGCATACCCAATACTGAGGCGTGAACCAACTAAAAGCCGTTCACAAACACGCCCCAAAACTGTAGACTTGAAAAAGGTGTATACATTCCCAGCAAAAAAATTTAAAAAGAATTCTAATGTGGCTGATAACTTAGAGGAGGAACAGGAAAACCCAGAGGAGGCAAATTCCCAAGCTGAAAATCTCCCCAGAGTTAATACCCTCAATGGGGTAGATGTTCCTCTGCCAGATACTACAAGCTCTGATGAGGAAGAAGGGGAGAAACAGATTAGCTCGAGTCAAAGAGCAAAGCCCAGCAATCTTTCTCATGACCAATCTAAAGATAAAGTAAAACCGATTCATGAAGACTTAAAAATTGAGGCAATAACCCCGTTTAGGAAGGCTTGCGACAGGTTTGGAATATCAAGTCCTTATACTTTAAAATATTTAGCTGATTGGAGCGAAAGTAGTCAGTGGGTATTGGGAGACTTTGAAACGGTAGCCGATACTTGTCTAAACAAATCACAGTACATGCAATGGCATATGTGGTATGCAGATGGAGTTAACCAGAATATTGACACTTTAAGAGAAAAGGAATCAGGCCATACTATAACTTTTGCCATGCTAAAAGGTGAAGGTGAATGGAAAAACAAAAGCAAAACAAGCGACATTACCTGAACTCTATTTTAAAATTCGCTCGGGAGACAGCATTAAAGGCGTGGGAAAGAGTAGGTTCCGACCCAGAATTTCTAGGTAGCTATACAAAAATTTACCAGGGTCGTGGATGAACCATACTTTGATTTTGTTGGGAGATTATGTGAAACAATCCAAAGACAGGTTCAAGACCCAACCACTCAAGAAATCCTAAAACTAAACTTAGCATATGAGAATGCTAATCAAAAATGTCGAGCATTACTATATGGTATTAGGGAAAAGGCTGACCTCATGGGGTATCTAAAGGCCTGTAGAAATGTCGGTTTAACCTCCCATAAAAACACAGGATGATATAGAGGCTTATCCCATACAGCAGGAGGATCAGGAGAGGGATGAAATGTCAGACAGCTCTAGGGAGAGAAACAAGTCAGACAGCTCTAGGGAGAGAAACAAGTCAGACAGCTCTAGGGGGAGAAGCAATAAATTTCAAAGGATAAACAATAATCGGAGAAACTATTCTAATAATCGCAGCTCCACCCCTCGAAGGGCCCCACCTGGACCATGCCCAAGGTGCAGAAAAGGAAAACATTGGGCCAGAGACTGTCGGTCTTGGAGGCGAAGTCAGCCTCAGGCTTCATCTGGACAGATAACCTGCTTTATCTGGCGGAAAGAAGGGACACACCCGTAGAGATTGCCCATCTTCTACAATTATCAATACAGGGCAACATTCTAATAATCCCTTTATAGGAAATGTTACATGGGCCCCCTCCCAGGTTCCACAAGCTCCGCAGGCTCAAATAACATCTATGCCTCCCCTAATGCGGGAAACTGGGTGGGGGCCAGCCCCAGGCCCAGCTGAATCCAGGGGCACTCTCCTTCATTCCACCTGCCCAATATCCTCCGAATCAGAATCCACAGAATTACAGTCAATAAATGCTCTCTGGCCTACCCCATCAGGCAGTGGCAGTCTCGACATTCTCTCTGCCCCAAGACTGTCACAATATACCCAAGTCAAGACCCCTACATGCTAAAAACAGGGATAAAAGGACCTGCTCCCCCAGGTAGTATGGGTTTAATTCAGGGGAGCGATTGGCTGAAATTTAAGGGAATTATGGTGCATTTCGGACTTCTGGATCCTGAATCTCATGGAGAGATAATACTGTCAATATCTGTGCCAACTAAATGGACTTTTTAAAAAGGGGGAACCACTTGCTAAACTATTATTATTTTTTGAGGATCCGTGTAGTCAGTCCGAACACCCTACAGCTGGTGGCTTAAACAGTACCAACCATTCTGCCAACTTCATTGTTGGTTATGCAGCCACACAGAACCAAGCCCCACCAGCCACCTGCTAACTATCTAGTTGGGTACACTGCCAGAATTTCTCAGGCCAAGCGGCCGGTTATACCCATCGAAATTTATAAAAGGAAATTCAAAGGCATGTTGGATACAGGGGCAGACATATCCATAATCTCCACCAAGTATTGGCCCTCTAACTGGGCCCTAAAGAAAGTGTCCCATAGCCTGAGCGGGGTAGGCAATATCTCCTCCTCTCTTCTCCGACAGAGTGCCAGGTGGCTGCCGTGTATTGGCCCTGAAGGGAATGTAGCCATGGTCCAGCCTTATATAGCCCCTATGCCTTTAACTTTATGGGGTCGAGACATGCTGGAGCAGTGGGGGCAGTAATCCACATACCTCGTCCACTCCCCGTCGAGCACCAATTCCAGCTCTCCATAATAAGCCTAACACCGGGAGTAACCCTTTTTAATTGGGGCCGCTGTGGTTAAGCGCCCACTACCTATCCGCATTCAGTGGAAGTCTGACAAACCTATATGGACACCACAGTGGCCCCTCAATACCAAAAAAGTTAGAGGCGCTAACAAATCTAGTGGAAGAACAGCTGAAATTAGGACATATTGAGGAAACGTTTTCAGAATGGAATTCTCCTGTTTTTGTAATACAGAAAAAATCAGGCAAATGGCGTTTGCTGATTGACTTAAGGAATGTAAATTCTACTATGGTCCCCCATGGGAGCCCTACAACCTGGGCTCCCCTCTCCAGCAGCTATTCCTAAGGATTGGCCGCTAATTATCATAGATTTAAAAGACTGCTTTTACAGCATACCTATCCACCCAGATGATCGGAAAAGGTTTGCATTTTCAGTCCCTTCCATTAATCATAAAGGTCCTTTACGTAGGTTTCAGTGGACAGTATTGCCCCAAGGAATGACTAATTCACCTACGATGTGTCAACACTTTGTTGATGAGGTTTTGCGACCCATTCGTGCTAAATTTCCTGGTGCATACATCATCCACTACATGGATGATATCCTGCTAGCTTGTGATAATTCCAGAGATCTCCAGAATTTATATAATGATGTAATGACAGTTTTACCAGAGGCTGGCTTACAAGTAGCCCGGAGAAAATCCAGATGCAGCCTCCATATGAATATTTGGGCTATGCTCTTGACCGCACTACAGTGCGCCCTCAAAAGATCTCCATTAGTCAGAAAAGGCTCAAAACCTTGAATGATTTTCAAAAACTGCTGGGGGATATCAACTGGGTGCGCCCCCCTTGGTATTCCTAACTGTGAGCTCAGTAACCTGTTCCACACCCTTGAAGGTGATCCTGCTTTAAATAGCCCAAGGCAGCTAACTCCTAAAGCTCAAGAGGAATTAGATTTTTTCATGAATCGGCTTCAAAAAATCTTACCTCTCCAGATTTAATCCCGGAGAAAAGGTATGGTTCTTGGTCTTCAACACTCCCGGAGTCTCCAACTGCTGCTATAGCCCAATTATCTGGACCGTTAGAATGGGTTTACTTACATAACAAGCAGAATCGTACTGCTACACCTTTACCTTGAGATGATAGCTAATCTTATAATTAAGGGAAGATCAAGAACCCAAGTATTACTTGGACATGATCCCCATGTAATTGTACTACCTGACCCTAAAAAAGAAATTGAAGCTGTTTTACCACTCAGTGAAATCCTTCAGAGAGCTTTAGCAGATTTTTCAGGAGAAATATCTTATCATTACCCAGCTGGAAAAACCTGGGAATTTCTGAAAAGGACACCTTTTATAATTTCCACCATTGTCCGCTCCTCTCCCATTCCTGATGCTCCAGTGTATTATATTGATGGCTCCTCATCAGGAAGGGGTGGAATTACAGGTCCTTCGCTGACCACTACTGTGCATACAAATTATAAATCTGCCCAACAAGTGGAACTCCGCCACCCTGATACATTTACTATCCCATGTATCTGGCCCATGTAATGTGGTGAGTGATTCTGCATATGTAGTTGGTTTATTTCCTGGAATTGTCACTGCTTCTTTAAATGCCCATAATCCTATAATTCAGGAGCTGCTCCATAAACTACAAGATCTCCTCCGAAATAGAACATTCCCTATATACATCTCCCACATCCGTCTCACAGCCGACTCCCGGGCCAATGGTTCGAGGAAACGAAGCAGCAGATCTCTTGGCAGCACCAGTATTTAAATCAGCTGAGGAAGAGCACCAGACTCTACATACAAATGCCCGCCGCCTTCATGTACACCATGGCATCCCATGGAGACAAGCTAGACAAATTGTCCGCAACTGTCCTGTCTGTGCTCCTTTACATTGTACATCTCATGTAGCAGGAGCAAATCCTCGAGGTTTACAGACAAACCAATTGTGGCAGATGGATATAACTCATACTAACTTATTTCCCAACAAACCTTTCCTTCATGTGGTCATCGATACATATTCCCGGTTCATATGGGCTGTTCCTATGACGCCTGGAAAGAGCTAAATCTGTTTGTTCATTTTTACTCCAGTGCTTCTCCGTCATGGGTATTCCCCATACCATAAAAACAGATAATGGTCCTGCTTACACCAGCAAAACCTTCAAATCCTTTTGGGAGGAATGGCAGATCAAACATATTACAGGAATTCCATATAATCCACAAGGACAAGGAATAGTTGAACGTGCCCACAGAACACTTAAAACTCAGCTATTAAAGCAACGAAAAACAAGCATGCCTCCAATGGATTCTTTATCTTTAACATTATTTACCTTAAACTTCTTAAATATACCTCAAGGAGATCCCTATACCGCGGCTGAACGTCACTTTCAAGAAGATATGCAAACTCAAAAAACAGTCAATTCACCTATCTGGGTGAAAATTGATGATAAATGGATTGCAGGTCACCTCCTCATTCGGGAAGAGGCTATGCTTTCATTTCTACAGACGATAACCCTGCCAAGAAACTCTGGGTCCCTCTGCGACTTGTTAAGACTAGAATCCTCCAAGAATCAGAAAACAATTAATTCTTTCAATATAAAAGTCTTAAATTTTAAATTGCAAGTTGCTGTTTAAACTTCCTGGATTGGTTCCTTTTAATAATGATCTTGTTTTGCAGTCTGTGATCATGGTTCATGTCTAATATCTTGCCTTACAGCCTAAATATTTTCTAAAAAAAAAAAAAAAAAAAAGGGTGGAAAATGGGTGGACTCTGATCACAGTGCTCATTACAAAAATGTTTGCTAAATCAATAAAAAAATTGTTTTTCTAATGATTCTGTTCACAGGATGAGATATTCGAATCCAGTAAACCTGGCGCTACAGTGCTCAATACTCCAGAGACTCCTAAAACAGTGCTCGCTAAAAATTTAATAATTTGCAAAACTAATTTTTCCCAATGCTCTATTCACAGGAAAAGACACTTTCTCACCATCATTTGCCGGCTTTATATTTATGAAGCGCTTGACTCGGCTACCATTTATCACCCTAAATGGGTCACATATACAGCTGTAAGATATTGATCGATCAAATGTATGTGTGCGTGGGTGTGCATGTGGTGGCCACCATTATGTTTGTGATTAATGTTGTGTCTATGTTATGTCTCAACTACTACCTTCTCAGTTTCTGACCACTACAAACCTCTATTACATTCATCAACTCCACTGCTGATCCACTAGATTTATCAATTTTAAAATCATCAATTCTCATACTTATTTCCCTGCTCCACCCATGTTGGAGCTTCTTTATATTCTTCTCTCCATCCCAGACTTGGATCCCTACAAAGCCTTAAAATCTCTACTTGTGATTAACCTCGAAAAGTGTTTTTGTCTCGCCTAAGCTACAGGTACAGTTACCGGTGCCAATGTTCCCTTGCTGAAGAAGCCCTGCAAGACGCCCACACCGATGTTCCAGACACCTGCTCCAGCGCTCAAGACTCCTGTTCCAGAGTTCAAGATATCACAACCGATGTTCCGGACACCTGCTCCAGCGCTCAAGACTCCTGTTCCAGAGTTCAAGATACCACACCGATGTTCCCGACACCTGTTCCAGCACTCAAGACTCCTGTTCCAGAATTCGAGATACTTGTTCCAGTGTTCCTGAGACCCAATCCAGTGTTCCTGACAATTCAACGAGTTCCTGATCGCTGCTCTCCAAAGACTCATACTCATATGATCACCGCTATTGCTGTTCCAGAAGTAGCCCCACAGACTTTGTTCCAGACACCCGACTTTACATAAAATATAGCAAATTGACTCTCACAAATTATGGACAATGCAAACTATAGTCCGTTATAATCAGACAGCTAAAAACACTTTATCTTGAACTTTGCTTTGGGTCCAAAAACAAGTTAGGATCCTAAAGTAACATGTATTATCATTTTGTAATTGGAATTGTTTTTTCTTATCTTAATTTTCTGTACATTACTAAATATTTCTTACCTTTTCAATTTTTATTAGTAAACTAATCAGGGGAGTTGTTGCAGGACTCCTAAGGGCCGCTGCATCTGCTCTGGATTGCCTCCCGTAGATCACTCCGTAGATAAGGGGTAGTCTAAATGTGGCAGTTTATCTGACCATGTATGCTGTACTAGCTGGTATAAATATTCTCCCATGCTATCACAATCATCGTGGGACTAGCTAGATCTTACCAGCATATTAGCCTGGCCACGTAAGGACACCTAAGTAATTAGGACCAGAGAGAAATGCTGTTTGCTTCCAAACAAACAAGCATGGCTCCCTGATAAAATATAAAACTACAATGAAGTAGAGGAGACTTGTGAAGGCTTGGAGAAATATTTAACTGGCATTGGTGTTGATCTTTGGTACAGTGACATGCCATCTCAGAAACCCCCTTCTCTACATTTCAAAGGCATTCCGCTCAAAACATTAGCACAGTAAAG
>JAJIBD010006804.1:0-97119 GCA_021461705.1 Cryptotis parvus | reverse complement strand
ATGATTTAATTTTTCCTTTGAGAATCTGTTCCTACCTTTCCCTCCTCTTGCAGCTCCCTCTCCTTGGACAGAAGCACATTAAAAATAAAACTAATTCTCCACCACAGTAAAGGAAGAGATGGGTAGGGCCTATCAGACTTTACTACACTGAATCTAAACCCAGGTTGTTCACAAGTAAGCTAAATTCGTAGCTGCATGCCTTTTGGGTTTCGTTCACTATGTCCCTTGATGGCAACTAAATTTATGTATGAAAATCTATTTTCTCAGACATGTTCTATTCTTTCTAAGGATTTAGGCAGCGACTATTCCCTGGGTCATCTGTGAACTTGGAAGTACCTTTTGGGAGATCCCCTTCGTATTTCTCTGTCAGTGAAGCTTGCCCAACTTTCCACTCTATTACCATTAGTACAGGAGAAACCCAAACTTGCAGGCTCTTACTCTTAAATCCCACCAAAGTCTCTACTAACAGCTTCTAAGGATTCTCAGAGGAGACTCATTAACTTTTATACTTCTGCTGTCCCTTTTTGCTCCATAATCCTTCCCTAGGCTACTGCCATGCTGATTAGATTCTCCAGACCTGGCTGGACCCACCATCAGTTGCTTTCTTCCATACTGAGATCCACAGTCAAACACTACCACGTCTTTGACCATACCACACATTCATGCACTCAGTAGGCTGTTTCATTTTCGGCAGAAAACGCAGTACTAATTCAAAGGGAATTTGATGTCCCACTGCCAAATCGCTGTTGAGAAAGGGGGGAAATGTGCCCTTTGTCTATTATTATAAAATAATTCAAAGAACATCATAACAATGTGACTTTATTGATCAGCATGAAAGATACCAGAAATAGTTTTACAACATCAAGACTAGTGGCATTCAGGGTATATGCTGGATAAAGTCTGATAAATATATTTCAAATACTTTGTAGGTTATTTTCAGTGTGTGGGTTAAAGATAGGAAATTTCAACTGCTAGCCAACAAATGCACTGACCCTTAGATATAAGTAAAATTTCATTTTTATACAGTTATCACATTGTTTATACTTAACTGTTTCAAAGTAAAATACCACACAGGCAACACAGCTAACTCAGACATTTTTATTGGGGTTCGGACATTTTTATTGGGGTTCGGATCTGGAATAATATCAAAGAAACAATTATGTTCAGAATTATCTTTCTCATCCAAATTTTAGGATTAATAGAATTCTTTTCCAGAGTAATAAATATGCATCCATTTTTCTAGAATAAGATAATGTTGTATCAGGAAGTTCCTTTATCTCACTTAAACAGGTTCTGCAGGGCTGGAGTGATAGTTCAGCGGGTAGGGCATTTGCCTTGCATGTGGCCGGCCCATGCCAGCCTGGGTTCCATCCCATATGGTCCCCCGAGCACCGCCACGAGTAATTCCTGAGTGCAGAGCCAGGAGTAACCCCTGAGCATTGCCGGGTGTGACCCAAAAAGCAAAAAATAAAAAATATAAATAGGTTCTGCATGACTCACCTTACACATAACCCTTGAAAATTTTCTCCCTTACTTGTATATTCTTTTTCATCTCTTTTCCATATACTTCCTCTCAATTACTGAGAGAGAATAGAAGAAATTTCTTTTTTTAAATCATACTTGGGGTTCAATGACACCCCTATTTTTTACTTTGTTGATGGAATTGGAGAGAGATCAGTCACTCACTCCTCATTTGTCACTTAGAGACAGTTTATAAATAGACTTAAGGAGACAAATGAAGAACACAATAAAGGACTAGCAAGGCTTATTTGAGTAATGTGCAGAGACACTCAACCTCTTAATCCGATTTGAACTTACCCACCAGTGAGTCTAAAATGCTGGAGAAATGCAGACCTTCCCAGCAGGTAAAGGTCTAAAGCAATTATAGAAGATCAGAGTCTGTGAAGCAGCTCTATCTGAGTCAGGCAAATTCAACCAGTGGGGGCAAAAAGGAAACTAAGGATTAGCCTGAGCCATTGGCACATTAGACCCACCCAGAAATAGACCAAATGGACAAGAAACTCAGCAATGTCCTGCTACAGAGTAAATACTCTATAAGTCAAATAAGACAGCTTTCGCCACACAGTCAAAAGCAACTGCTTCAAACTCTTGCATGTATTTAAGATCCTCCATTTCCCCCACCAATTCACTTTTTATAAAACATAACAGTTTTGAGATAAATAAAATTTCAAAAGGAAGGTAAGATTCAAGTTAAACAGATAAAATTCAACTTAAACACTCTAATTTTGCTTGCTCCAGCTCTTCACTCTGCTTGTAATATAAGTGTGGGTAAGGGGCCTCTGATTAAAATGTACTTTTCTTTCAAGGCCTAAAGGGAAATGGAGTGGGACATAGAATGAGGACGTGTCAAGACTTTCTATCTAGACCTTAAATTAATTTTGTCAGTAGAATCTGTAAATGCCCATGTTGTCTGCCCACTCTGACTTAAGAAGTCAGTCGTTGCCCACAAAAACTTCCATACGCCAATGCCAAGGAAACTATCTCCACTGGCTATTCAGATAACTGGGATCCCAGTTGTCTCTTCACTTTCCAGCAGACCAGCATTTTACTACAGATAATGAATGAGCCTTTCCCAAAGCACCTGCTTACATTTCCAAATATACCCCCAGCGTTAGCATTAACCCTGACCTCATTATCTCAGGATGATGATTTGTTCTTCAACCAACACTGTGTGCCATTTCTGTACACCCACACTCACATAACAATAAAGGGGTGAGGACACATACTTGACTGCTCCTAATACAAATATTAGTGACTATTTTGGAAACCTGACAGTTGCTCATCAAATTCTTTTCTTATGGCCTAATGTTAAAGTCTCAGAAGAACTTATTAAGGAAAGATGATTTCATTTAAATCTTTAATAATCTTCCACCTCTTTTGATAGATAACCACATTGAACTCCCTTGTAGAACTACCATTGGATAAGATTATATTCATTAAGCCCAACAGCTGTCCTTTACCTTGGAGAAAATTGAGGCCCAGATCATTTAAACACTTCTTTACAAACAGTTCCATTGAGTTATCTGATTTGTTTCACAAAAAGAGGATGTCTAGGATTAGACTAGTCTCTCCTGAAGCTTACATTGAAATCTAACTTTCCTCCAGCCATCTCAACACAATGCACTTCTTTTGAGAGGCGAAAAGATGGAAAAGAAAGGGGAAGGGTCTTTGTTGGGCGTCACTGACTCCGCCCACTGCCACTTTGCCTTCCAGCGCATGCGCAGGGTCCTGTGCCCCGCTCATGCACAGAGTCCCTGGCGTGGCGTGATTGGGTTTTCTCCAATCAGAGCACGTTTCGTCAGATCGTACAAGCTCGTCTGAGGCTCGGATGACCTGTGCTGGCCAATGGGAAGTGGACACGTCAAATCACTCCATTTGCGCCAGCCAATGGGAAGCGGACACGTCAATTTGCTCCAGTCAATGGGAAACGGACATGCCAAATAGCACTGTATAAAAGCAGCTTGCACAACGGGTCTGGGTCCTTTCGCCATCGCAAATATGAAACTAAAAGAGCTCCAGTAAAGCGTGTTCTAAGAAGAATCCTGTTGTGGTCGCTCTTCATCGTGGATGGTCGAGGGCGTCCCACAGGTCGTTGCTGGTGATGATACTAAATCTTTTAACAAAATCAATATTCTGGCTAATAAACCTTCTAATAAAGGTTGCAATTAATAGCAAATGATTCTGGGGTTTATTCTCAGGTGCAAGTTTACTTTATAAATCAGATTAGAAATTAATTGGGCTCTTTCATTTGTATCTTCTCCTTTTTCTTACTTTAGTCTTCAACTTTTTATAATGGAGAACATGAATTACTTGTGTAACTTAATAGAAACTGTTGTGAAGAAGTCAGTAATACTGTGAACGCTTCACATTAGCATAAAGATGTTAATCCCCATGGGAGGACTATCTGAACCAAATTGCTGCCCAGTGATGGACCTGAACACAGATTTAAAACTGATTCTAATGGTGCTATACTTCATTAAAGTAGAGTCTGCTGGGTTAATATAGTGCGAACTCATTTTTGAAAAATCACTCTGCTCCAAACTCATAGTCATGATGGGTAAATCACAGAAATTCTATAAAATAAACCACGAAATTTCAACTGAAAATAAATGGGAAGAGAAAAATGGCAAAAAATAAATACATGTCTGTCGGGAACGCCGCTGGGGTCCCCGACAGTGTCAGGACAGAGGTTGTCTTCTACCTCCGAGGACGCCGGGAGAACAGATGAAAACTCACAAATCGGTGCAGTTCCAAAAAATGGCTTTTAACAGTACAAAAGCTCTTCCACAGCAATCCAATATAATGAACAAACTCTAGTTCTGGTCCGAACTTAGACCATACAAAAGAGCCTAAGTCTCCCACCAAAAAGAGAGAGGATCTCACCCGAGCTGAGTCCTACCCAGAAGAAGGAGCCAAAGGCCAAAGAGCAAAAGGCCAAAAGCCAAAAGCCAGAAGCCGCAGGAGCCAAAAGCTGAAGGCTGGGGAACCAAAAGGCAAAAGGTAAAAGGTGAAGGGGCCTCAAGTCAGTCCCCTTATATACACCCAAGTAATCCAATCGGGAGGTTGTCATGTCAACAAAGAACCCTAAACAGAGCGTAGTGCCACACCTTATTGCGGTATAAACAAAGGTTATGCCAAGGACTAAGGAGATTATCTCGTATGTAAAACACTGGAGAGAGAGAGGACTGATATAAAGTAATACATCTTAGTGATTATGAGCATTTATGCAAATCAAAACAACAATGAAATACCACTTTACACCACAGAGACTGGCACATATTCAAAAGAGCAAGAACAACAAGTGCTGGCGTGGATGTGGGGAAAAGGGGACACTCATCCATTGTTGGTGGGAATGCCGGCTGGTACAGCCTTTCTGGAAAAACAATATGGACATTCCTCCAAAGACTAGAAATTGAACTCCCATTTGACCCAGCCATACCACTCCTGGGAATCTACTCTGGGAAACCAAAAATACGCAGCAGAAACACCATCCCTACTTTTATGTTCATAGCAGCATTATTCACAATAGCCAGAATCTGGAAGCAACCAGAGTGCCTGAAAATCGATGACTGGATAAAGAAGCTTTGGTACATCTACACAATGGAATACTATGCAGCTGTTAGGAAAAATGAAGTTATAAAATTTGCCTATAAATGGATGGATATGAAGAAGATTATGTTGAGCGAAATTAGCCAGAAGGAGAGAGACAGACACAGAATGACTGCATTTATCTGCATAACATAAATATATATGTACATATTAAGATACCAATATCCAAGGTCAAGTGAAACATATATCAGGAGGTCTGGTCAAAGGTGGAAATTATCACAAACGTGTGGGAGTCAGAGGCTAGGTAAAACAGAAAATGGAACAGTGTGCTAACAATTGTCGAGGGTACTAATGCCAACCTAGAACTGAGCATTGAATAGAGGCAAAAAGATACACATGACAACCCTTTAATGTATGTTCTATAATCCATAGTCTGGAGGGGAAGGAAAAGCGAAAAGAGAGAGAAACGGAAAGAAATAAAGAACCTGCCATGGAGCAGGGCTGGGGGGGGGAGGGAACCGGGGACATTGGTGGTGGGAGATGGGCACGGTGGCGGGATGGGTGCTGGAACACTGTATGACCAGGACCCAAATATGAGCTTTTTAATTGTATATCTTTGTAATTGTAAAAATAAAAAATTTAAAAAAAATAAAATTCCCAAGGTCAAAAAAAAAAAAAAGTAATACATCTTAACTTCATGAGGCTTCATGTAATCTAGATGGTACCCACAAGGTCCTTCTTATTATTATCTGCACCAGGGTGATTCTGAGTATCTTGTTCTCGTGTACTGAAAGGGTCACTCTTGCCTGCTTAGAGCAAACTAGTATGATCCTTCCTATAGTCTTCCTATAGTCTCAACGTAGCCAGGGTGGTAGTCTCCTGGTAAATTCTAACTGTCCCACGTTGGGTGCAGTGGGTATAAAGAGGAGCTGTGCCCAATCTAGAAAACATATAAGTCTTCGTGGATGTATAAGTCAGAAGTTATTCAATCAAGGTGACTTCTGTAACTGCCACACCCTCTAGCAGTGTTTACATAGAAGAGAGGTCTCATTAGAATGAACCTTGACTTAAATAAGATTAAGCTGGGTGTGGGCAAAACAACAAAGCTCCCAGATTAGCTAAATCTGTCCTCCAACACATGTCATGACTAGAAAAAAAATCTAACTGACCTAAAATATAAGTAAATTTCTTATTGTGTGTGTCATAAAAGATTACATTGTTTCATTGTATACATTTTAAAAGTTATTTTATCTTGATTGCATATTCACATTTAGTAAAATATAGAATAGAAAGATCGATGTCTTTCTTTCATTGTTTCTCTCTCAGTGCTAACACCTTGAATAATAAAAATTCAATATCACAACTAAGCAATCCACTCATCTTTGATACAATCCACTCATCTCAGTCACAATTGCTCAGTTTCATATGAATTTATTTGTGTATGTATTTAATGCACATTATATAGGGATGCTTGTAATCACCTGCATTGCCTAGATGCTGAAGAAATTCATTCCCAGAGGATTCCTTATAGAAACCTTTATAGCTACTCACCATCTTCCTCTTCTAACATTAGTCGCTGAAAACCGCTAATCCTTTCCCATCTCCAAAAAACTGTCACTTCATTTATGTCATAAGTGGAAGAATCATATGGTATGTGACCTTCTCAGATGGGCTTTCTCAAAGCTCAGCATAATTCATTTAAGAGCCATTCAAGTTGTTGAATATATCAATTCCTCTATTATTATAGATAGTTTAACATCACTTTGAAGTTATTTTTATGCTATTTCTTTTATGTGGTGCTGAAGTTCAAACCCACGGCCTCACATCTGTGAGACATAAAATTTACCATTGAACTCTATCCCCAATTCTACAATTCCTCTTTATTACTAGGCAGCAGGATGTACCATAGTTTATTCATTCACTTACAAAACGATATTTGGGTTGTTTTCAGTGTTCTGCTAATATAATTAAAACAACTATGTGTATTTGTTTATCTGTGAATGCTTTTATTTTTTTTTCTGGGATAAATGTCCAATGTTTTTTTCTTCAATCTCCAAAAATATAACAGGATGAAATCATGGATCTCATATAGTCCTAACAACTGGTTTCTGAGCCTGGCTCAAACAATTATCTCTGTGTTAGAGATGGAAAAACTTGCATATCAAAATCATTCACCAAAGTTACTCTGAGTGTAAACTAGATGTTGGGATTCTTTCTGTTTTAAGGCTTTATTTATACTTTGAGGCAGCACTTTTGAGAAGAAAAGTTTATTCTATACCTTGAAATGTGATAGTCTTGCCTCTGAGGTTTTCATCTTAGCTCTAGTACTTATGTTTTAAAATAGACAAATTCTGCAAGTATTTATACGTATGTGATTTGAAAATTGATCCCTATTCCTATTCTCTTAATGAAGGGGGCAGCCCAGCAACCGCAGACAATCAGGAATGCATTAGCACCAACTGGGGAAGAACAGGAAGTCTGCAAACCCCTCAGCTGAAGTTAGCTGGCAGCCAGAAATTCTTCTTCCCCTTAAGCTGGAAAACAGCTGTCCCTGAGAACAGTGGCTCCAAAGGAAGAATTGCTTGCACTCTTTTCTTTAACTCAAGAGAACAAGGTCCCGCCAAATGCAAAGCCATGTCATTTGTCTCTTCGTTCACAAAGTGCAAGTTTAGCATCCATCCCAACTTCCAGCTGGCTAAAGCTTGCAAAAACAATCCAGAAAACCACGACCTGCCAAACTGTAAGCTTTTATGAATCTTCCCTTGACTGTTCCATTGTGCTCAAAACCATCCTCTCACTGACTACATTTTGTCAATGTTTACTCAATGATTTAAACCTGTAGTCATAAAACCTAAAAAAAAAAAAAAAAAGAAAAAAAAAAAAGAAAATTTTCCCAAACTATCAATTCCAAAAATGTGCATTTTAGAAGATAGGGAACCAGACTAATTTATAATATGCTAAGCAGATAAAATACTTCATCTTAGAATTAGACCCATCACAGTAAAATGTGCAGTTTCTACACTCTGCCTGGAAAAGACAAGAAGTACCCTGGCTCTGTTTTGAAAGGAATGAATCCATTCCAGGCAGGCAAGGATCCAAATGACCTGAATATGCCACTTTCTGCTAATTCAAATTAAATGAATCATCCACCTTTCCTGGATACTGAGCAGGCCTTACACATGACTAGAACTGATAGTCACCAAATGACATGGAATTTCGCATAAGTAGCAAAAACAAAAATGACAATAACTAACATTTATTGAGAAGTATCAGCATAGCGCTAAATGCTTCAGAGGTAATTTCCTTGAATTTTTATGATAAACCTATGAGATAGGTATTATAATATCTATCTTATAAATAAGGAGATTCAGATTCTTAGGAAAAGTAACTCACTAAACATCTCGTAACTATTAAGTAATGAATCCAAAACTGATTTCCAATTCAATTGCTAGATCCACTTCTGAATCATAGAGTAAGCTCTTGGCTCATAAATTTGCCATTACAATGTCATTTCTTTGATATTAGATACAGTTCCTTATTAAATGCCAATCTCCTTGGAAGGATATTAGATTTTAAAGTGTTGTGGTGGTATCAATCATCAATTCCAGTGTCAGTAAGCTCTTCAAATCCTTTATAACTGTATCACAAATTTGGAGGAATGTTTCAAGGAAGCATTAAGTATTGGGTGTGGGAAGTCTAATGGAGGGCCAATGAGATTGTAGAACGATTTGGGGACTCTGTAAGAAGGCAATATGTCGTCAGAGCCTCTGTGACAGCTAACAAATTCACTTAAGACAAATCTAGAACAAGCTATTGTACACCTGTTGAAGAAACTCATACCTGTGCAGGATTTACCTTTCTCGTTGCACTGATCTCATGTTGTAATTGATTTGATTGTCACTGCTAAGCGGTAATAGTTAGCAGTAGCTAGAGAATACTCATGCTTTTTCATCTACTTCATTGGGTCTTGTATTCCATAGATCTAGTATTTCTGTATTTTATTTCCAGAAATATTTGGTGAGTAAGAAACCCATTTAAAAATAAAAAGAATAGTAGGACATACATTACCTCATTAAATAGTCATGGTGACACGCTGATGTAAATATCCATTTTACATGAAGACAGAACCAACATTCAAACTCTATGCTTCATATCTGAGCATAGATATGTTCTAAATAAATGGAGTACAAAAATAACTGATGTAAATAAAGGAATTCAACTACAAAATAAATGTTTTATAAGATAACATCTCTTAAAATGAAAACAATATTCGAAGTGGAGCAGAGAGTTGATTGCATTATATGTATATATCAGTAGTAAACATCAAAGAAAGGTGGGGGCCAGAGCGATAGCCCAGCGGGTAGGGCGTTTGCCTTGCACGCCGGCCTGTGCAGACCCGGGTTCCGACCTCGGCATCCCATATGGTCCCCCTAGCACAGCCAGGAGTAATTCCTGAGTGCAGAGCCAGGAGTAACCCCTGAGCGTTCGCCGGGTGTGACCCAAAAAAGCAAAAAAAAAAAAACAAAAAAGAAAGGTGAGTTTTCTAAAAGTGGGGAAAGATTAGAAAGAAAACTCAGGTAAACAAATATTTTGACAGGCATTCATTTGGCACGAACATAATGGACATACTTGCTATAGTAATCACTATAGTAATCACCAATAGAAAGATACCTGGATTTTGATCCTCAAATCTTTATTGTATAAGAGGAAATGTGTAGGCAACAATCTAAGTTTTATTTCTAATCAAAGGGATGGTTATAAGTTCAAAGTTCAGTGTAGTCTTCCAGTAAGCTAGTATAAGCCACTCTCTGCCCACCATGCCTCCTGACTGCCCTCATGAACGGCTGGGCACAGGGAGAGCAAGGAACCGCTCTGCCCCATGTCTAAGAGTCTCTGGACAAGCATACCTGGGCCGGACTGAGGGAAGAAACGGCTGCAGGGTGGGTGTTGATGATCCGGGCTATGATGGGCTGGTCGATTGAGTGGAGTTCTGAAGAGAAGGAAGTCCGGATGTGGAAAATGGCGGCACCCATGGAGTGGGTGGAGGGTTGTCTGGCTTGTTGTGAGGTTCTGCCGGGGTGGTGGGCCAAGGCTAGAACCCACCATGCCTCCCGACTGCCTCATGAACGGCTGGGCACAGGGAGAGCAAAGGAACCGCTCTGCCCCATGTCTAAGAGTCTCTGGACCAGCATACCTGGGCCGGATTGAGGGAAGAAACGGCTGCAGGGTGGGTGTCGATGATCCGGGCTGTGATGGGCTGGTCGGCTGGGTGGAGTTCTGAAGAGAGGGAAGTCCGGATGTGGAAAATGGCGGCAACCATGGAGTGGGTGGGGGGGTTGTCTGGCTTGTTGTGAGGTTCTGCCGGGTGGTTGGCCAAGGCTAGAACCCACCATGCCTCCCGACTGCCTCATGAACGGCTGGGCACAGGGAGAGCAAGGAACCGCTCTGCCTCATGTCTAAGAGTCTCTGGACCAGCATACCTGGGCCGGATTGAGGAAGAAACAGCTGCAGGGGTGGGTGTCGATGATCCGGGCTGGGATGGGCTGTGATGGGGTTCATCAATAAATGCTTTATTTGGAGGTGTTTAAAGAATATGCCTCCCAGCCGGCAAGCCTAGCAAGCTGCTCGTGTTGTATTTGACATGCCAAATGCCAGTAACAATTATATTAGGTCATTCCCATGACCTAATACAATGGTTTGAGGCTCTTTATGTTCCTGTAGCAAGCCGATGCCCTTTGCTCTACTGGCATGAGACGGGACATATGGAGATATTACTGGTGCCCGCTCTAGCAAATAGATGATTAACGGGAAGATCGTGATCGTGATCGTAGAAATGATAGAAATAATTAAATTCTCCAATACAATATTATTATAGGGGTTATTCTTATAATCAAAATTATTAAGAAGTAAAATAGCCATACAAATTATTAACAGACTTATGAATCTGTGAAGCTTGTTTAATATGGCTGCCAAACTCTCAGCCCTCCACTGCCAATGAACCCACAGAGACACCTGATCTCAAACTTGAGCAGCCTATGGCTAAGATCCACTAAAGAAAGGATAGTAAAGGAACCTTTTACTTTAGATAGGTTAAAGATAAAAGACCACCATTTCAGGTGGTCTTTGTCTCTACATTATTTGAATTTTAGTTTTAAAAATAATAGCTGGAGGGCCACTTGCCCCTAGAGGTGTTGCAGGTATGGCTGTGGTGCCCGGCTACATTGGCAGGTGGCAGGCAGGAGATAGGCTTGTCTGCACCTCCAGGGCTCTGCCAAGTGGGCCCTGGATGGAGAATGGTCTGACATAGGAAAAGACTGGGCCACCTGGGATGAACTCAGAGCCATGGCAGAGCCTGGCAAGCTACTCGGTCGTGTATTCAATATGTCAAAAACAGTAACTATAGTGATGAACTGGACAAGGGAAAGACCAGATGCACAGCTACCCTGCCCAGCACAAATGGAGCAGCCCAGGGAGTCTCTGAGGAATCGGTTAGTCCCCGGCCTAGATCAATGTAGCTCCTAGGGTAAAGCAGTCATTTGGGGGAAGCCACACTGGCCAGAATTGGAGCAGGGATTTGGGCTCCTCCCTCTCATTACTGGTGGGCATAGCTACAGGCTCATAGCCTCCACAACCAGATGAACCAGACAAGGGACAGACCAGACTCACAGCCGTGAGAGTGTGCAGCAGCACAAGAGGCTTAGATAACAAAGTAGACTTGGACCAGATCCTTCCCAGAATCTTTCACATCTGTACACCATAACGATCATTGTCGTTGTAACAAGCTGGGGAGGTTGATGGGGAATGAGGAAGTATAATGTCACACTAGAACTCACTACTGAATATACAAATAGATAATTGCATCATAAACTATAAGGCAAGTCACAAGGTGTGGAGAAGAGAAAGAGAAATATAGAGACAGAAAGAGAGAAAGACGAGAGACTCAGATGCATGAGGGAGAGCTGCCATCAGCTCTCCCTAGCTCAGCTGATCATGAGGCTCCCAGAAGGCAAGATGGGTTTTGGGAGTGGTTCTATCACTTCTGTAGGGTCTCGGAGGCAGTCAGATGAGACTCGCTCAACATAATAGCCTCCATTATCATGGTCCGGACCCCACAACTCATCAGAACCCACGCAAGGGAGATGCTGATCTCAAGACCAGCTTGGAGCAGCCAAGTTCAAGCCCAGGTTGGCGGGTCTAGGAGGCAGAATTCACCAGGCATTCCTGCAGATGGAGGGGTACCCCTCCCTCTCTGACCCATCTCGGAGGCCTGGTGGCCCCGCCCAAACTGCCTCAGGGCTCTCAGCCATGATGCAGAGACCCAGACACATGGGGGAGAGCTGCCATCCGGCTCTCCTCTAGTTCAGCTGACCATGAAGTTCCCAGGAGGCAAGTTGGGTTTTGGATGTTGGCCCATCACCTCTATAGGACCTTGGAAGCAGCTAGATGAGACTCGCTCACCATAATAGCCGCCATATCACGGTCCAAATCCCACAGCTCATCAGAACCCATGCAAGAGAGATGCTGATCTCAAGACCAACTCAGAGCAACCGAGTTAGAGCCCAGGTAGGCAGCTCTTAGAGGTGGAAGTCACCAGGTGTTCCTGGAGATGGAGCGGCCCCATTCCCCTTTCTGATCCCTCCCAGAGGTCTGGTGGCCCCGCCCACAAACTTCCTCAGGGCTCTCCACCATGTTGCAGAGACTCAGATGCATGGGGAAGAGCTGCCATCCTGCTCTCCCCTAGCTCAGCTGACCATGAGGCTCCCAGGAGGCAAGACGGGTTTTGGGAGTGCGCCCATCACCTCTTTAGGGCCTCAGAAGCAGCCAGATGAGACTCGCTCACCATAATAGCCGCCATTTTTGTGGTCCAGACCCCACATCAAACTAGTGGAACCAAACATGTTCTAGAATATATTACAATGTACAATGTGTAAGAAAGGGGAAGCGAGAAGGATAGAGAGGGAGAAAGAGAGAGAAAGGAGATAAAGAACCTGCAATGGAGGCAGGCTGGGGCAAGGGAAGGGAGGTGGGGACATTGGTGATGGGAAATGGGAAGGGGGTGGAGTGATGGGTGTTGGAACACTATAGAACCAAAATTCAAATATGAACATCTTGTAATTGTATATCTAACTGTGGTATATTAAAACATTTTAATAAAATAAAATAAAATAAATAAATAGATAAATAAATAAAAAGTAAAATAATTAATTGGAGAGATAATTCAACAGGTGAGCTATGCATTTTGCATGCTAGGTGCCCAAATTTGATCCCCAACACTGCATTGGCCTCTGAGCACCACCTGGGGTGACCCCTTAGCTCTGAGCTGGGACTAAACCCTGAACACTGTCAGGCATGGCCAAAAAAATAGCAGAAGGAAAAAAATTAAACAAATCAAGATAAATACTCAACTAAACTTGTGTGAATGAATCCAAAATTCCTCTAAACAGAAGCTGTCTTTGACAGAAATCTGGCAAGAGCATAAAAACATCATCATAAATTCAGCTTTGTGCTTACCCATGGCAAAGTACAATGAGTAGGAGATGGGTAAACAAATAATTGTATTATAAATATGGAACAAAAAATCCATTTTTAGATGAGGACTATAATTTAAAAAAATTACCTTTTAAAAAAATTTATTGTACCCAGTGAGATATACAGTTACAAAGATGTTCATGTTTGGGTTAAAGTCATACAGTGTTCCAGCACCCATCCCTCCACCAGTGCCCATTTCCCAACATTAATGCCCCGATTCCTTCTCCCCCCCCCTAGCCTGCCTCTATGGTAGGTTCTTTTCTCTCTTTCTCTTTCTCTGTCTCTTTCTCTCTTCCTTCTCTTCACACTGTGGATTGCAATATATACATTTAGAGGCTATCATGTGTATCTTTTTGCTGTATTCAGTGCTCAGTTCTAGGATGGTATTATCACTTTCGACAATTATTAGCACCCTGTTCCCTTCTCTGTCTACTTAACCTCTGACTCCACAGATTTGTGATAAATTCCCCCTTGTCAAGACCTCCTGATTCATGTTTTGCCTGACTTGTATATTGGTATCATTTTATATATATGTATATATATGTATGTATATATATACATATATAAATGATACCCAATATATATATGTTGTTATATATATATCATGCAAATAAATGCAGTCATTCTATATCTTTCTTTTTCCTTCTGGCTAATTTCACTCAACATAATCCTCTCCATGTTTATTCATTTATAGGCAAATATCATCTCTTCATTTTTTTCTAACAGCTGCATAGTATTCCATTGTGTAGATGTACCAAAGTTTCTTTAAACAGTCATCAGTTCTCGGGCACTCTGGTTGTTTCCAGTTTCTGGCTATTATGAATATTTCTGTTATGAAAATAAAAGTGCAGATGGTGTTTCCATTGTGTGTTTTTGGCTTCCCAGGGCATATTCCCAGGAGTTATATGATTGGGTCAAATGGGAGCTAAATTTCTAGTCTTTGGAGGAATGTCCATATTATTTTCCAAAAAGGCTGTACCAGTCAACATTCTCACCAACAATGAATGAGAGTCCCTTTTCCCACATCCGCGCCAGCACTTGTTGTTCTTGCTCTTTTGGATATGCACCAGTCTCCATGGTGTGAGATGATATTTCATTGTTGTTTTGATTTGCATCTCTCTTATGATTAATGATGATGAGCATTTTTTCATATGTATTTTGGCTATTCGATTTTCTTCCTTGTTGAAGTTTCTGTTCATTTCTTCTCCCCGTTTTTTGATGGGGTTGGCTCTTTCTTCTTGTGGAAGTTCTACCACTGCCTGATATATCCTAGACAATAACCCCTTATCAGATGGGTATTGGGTGAATATTCTTTCCCTTTCTGTGGACTGTCTTTGTATCTTGGTCACTGTTTCTTTTGAGGTGCAGAAGCTTTTGAGTTTTATGTAGTCCCATATGTTTATCTTTGCTTCTAGTTGCTTTATTAGGTGTTTCATCTTTGAAGATGCCTTAAGCTTCAATGTCGTGGAGGGTTTTTCCTGTATTTTCTTTGACACACTTTGGGGACTCAGGTCTGATATTGAGATCTTTAATCCATTTTGATCTGAGTTTTGTGCATGGTGTTAGACAGAGGTCCAAATTCATTTTTTACGTGTAGCTGCCCAGTTTTCCCAGCACTACTTGTTGAAGAGGATTTCCTCTCCATTTCCTACTTTTTGCTCCTTTATCAAAGATTAAATGATCATGTATTTGAGGCTGGGTGTCAAGATACTCAACTCTACTCCATAGGTTCACAGGTCTGTTTTTATTCCAAAACCAAGCTGTTTTAATTACTACTGCTTTGTAGTAGAGTTTGAAGTTGATAAAGGTGATCATTCTTTTCCCAATGATTGCTTTAGCTATTCGTGGGGGTTATTATTTCATACAAATTTCAGGAGTGTTTGGTCAATTTCTTTGAAGAATGTCATGGGTATTCTTAAAGGGACTGCATTTAATCTATTAAAGCTCTAGGGAGTATTAACATCTTGACAATGTTGATTCTCTCCATCCATGAGCAGGGAATGCGTTTCCATTTTCTTGTGTCTTTTTTATTTCTTTTTTTCACATAATTTTTATTATACCACCGTGAGATATACAATTACAAGGATGTCCATAATTGGGTCTCTGTCATACTGTGTTCAAGCACCCATCCCTCCACCAGTGCCCCATTCCCACCACCAATGTCCAAACACTCCCTCCCACCCAAACTCAGCCTGCCCCTATAGCAGGCACCTTTTCTTTCTCTTTCTATCTCTCTGTCACTGTCTCTGTATTTCTCTCTCTCTCTCCTACACTTTGTGGCGTGCCCTGGTTTATGATGTCTCTACGTGTATATTCAATAGTGAGTTCTAGTGTGACATTATAATTCCCATTCCCCATTCCCCATTAACCTCCCAAGTTTTTTGCAACTAGAATGATCATTACAGTATATAAATGTGAAAGATCCTGGGAAGGACCTAGTCCTAACTTCCATTATTGTCTAAAATTGTCGCATGGCTGCAGAATGGCCACATGCCAGCACAGCTGTAGGTCTGGAATGTCTCTCTTCCGCTGTTGCTGGCTGTGGTGGCTGGGAGCTCGCGATCCATACCCACCGACATGGAGGTGGAGGAAAAGCCCAAATCCCCACTCCTAAGTCCAGCCACCATGCCCCCCACCCTCGCATGTGTGTGAGAACCCGAGGAGCAATGTTGGACTCTGCCAGGGGCTGACTGAACCATTTACCTCCCTCCCGAACTCCATGGGCTGCTCCACATGGGGCTCTTTTATTTCTTGAAGCAGAGTTTTATAGTTTTCTTTGCACAGGTCCTTTATATTATTAGTTAAGCTGATTCCTAAGTATTTTATTTTCTTTGGCACAATTGTGAATGGGATCATTTTCTTAATACCCCTTTCTTCTCTTTCGTTACTTGTGTATAGGAAAGCCACTGACTTTTGGGTATTTATTTATAGGTATCTATTGCTTCTAGGAGCTTTTTGGTAGAGAGTGTAGGGTTCTCTAGGTATAATATCATGTCATCTACAAATAGTGATAGCTTGACTTCTTCCTTGCCTATCTGGATGCCCTCAATATCTTTTTCTTCTCTGATTGCTATGGCAAGTACTTCCAGTACTATATTGAATAGAATACTACACAACTTTTGATTTGCTTCTATTCTTCCTCTTTCAGTTAACTGAAGAGCTAAATAATAGCACTGAAGGTACAGAAACAGGCCTTACCCTCTAATTCTCTTTCATAAAGCCTTGAAACTATTCTTTCCATTGGGGTACACTGTAATCAGAATCTTAATCAGTATTATTACTTAAAGAATATTTCTTAAAGAATATTTCTATCTAAGCAGTTTTTTTTGCCTTTTTATTATACCACCGTGAGATATATAATTATAAAGATGTTCATTTTGGGTTCCAGTCATATAGCGTTCGAATACCCATCCCCCTACCACCCTTCCCAACACTGGTATCCACAGATTCCTCCCTCCTCCCCCAGCCTCCTTCTATGGCAGGCACTTTTTCTCCTTTTTTACTTCTCTCTCTCAGAGCAGATATGTTATATTAATTTTATTAGACAAATATTTATGTAAATATAGACCACTTATATAGAAGTTGTATTAATCAGAATTCTTAGG
Organism: Cryptotis parvus; assembly: GCA_021461705.1. Lineage (NCBI taxonomy): Eukaryota > Metazoa > Chordata > Mammalia > Eulipotyphla > Soricidae > Cryptotis > Cryptotis parvus. The sequence continues at coordinate 79,915 of JAJIBD010006804.1, read as the reverse complement.
TTATAAGCAACAGAAACTAATGCTGATTTACTAACTTTAGCAAAACAGTAATTTATTAGATTGAATTTGATTAGCTCAGAAAACAAAAAAGAATTTAAAGAATTGTAAAGGCCAATGATTAGGCAGTTCTGGGGATCTCAATAGGAGAAATGAATGCATAACCTACTCAGGACACAAATTGAGGGAGCATGGTAGGAATGAAATAACTCTAACCCTTCAATCTCTGATTTAACATTGAAATTTCAGGAAAAGTCTGACTCAGCAATTTCAATCTCAGTGCAGAGAAAGGGGCACATGGATCAAAAAATCCCTCCAAATTTATTAAGCCATGAAGAATAATTCCTCAAAAGGAAAATCAGGTGACCATTCACCTAAAAAAAATGTGAAAGATTCTGTTCGGGAGGGAAAAAATTAAGTAGATATTCATTTCTAGAAATATTTTAATTTTATATGAATTAGAAAATCTACTGGCTTGTTGTGAGGCTCTGCTGGGGTGGCAGGCCAAGGCTAGAATCCGCCAGGCCTCCTGGGCACCTCATGAGCAGCTGGGCACAGGGAGAGCAAGTAGCATCTCTGCCCCATGTCTGAGAGTCTCTGGTTCAGCATACCTGGGCCGGACTGAAAAAAAAAAAAACTGCTGCAGGGTGGCTGTCGATGATCTGGGCTGTGATAGTCTGGTCTGCTGGGTGGAGTTAGGACGAGAGGGAAGTCCGATGTGGAAAATGGCAGGCCCCATGGAGTAGCAACAAGCCAGACCACCCTCTGCTACTCCATGGGGCCCGCCATTTTCCACATCCAGACTTCCCTCTCATCACAACTCCACCCAGCAGACCAGCCTATAACAGCCTGGCTCGCCGTGCAGTTCATCAACAAATGCTTTATTTAGAGGTGACTACATCAGTATGCCACCCAGCACGGCAAGCCTGGCAAGCTGCTCGTGTAGTATTTGATATGCCAAATACCAGTAACATTTATATTAGGTAAATCCTGTGACCTAATATAATGGTCTGAGGCTCTTTATGTTCCTGGAGCAAGCGGATGCCTTTAGGTTCTACTAGCATGAGACAGGACATATGGAGATATTACTGGTGCCCACTCTAGCAAATAGATGATTAACAGGAAGATAGTGATAGTGATAGTGATAGAAAATCTACAATTATTCAATAAATGTTAATAATTGATTATTCAACAAAACAGGTAAGTTAGGTTTTACCCATTCATCAGTTGTGCTTTCTACAGCATGTATTTCTATTTATGGATGTGTTTTCTCCTTTCATAAAAATATAAATTTTGGGGGACCATAGTGATAGTACAGTGGGTAGGGCTCTTGTCTTGCACATTTCCAACCTGGATTCAATCCCCAGTATCCCATATGGTCCCCGTGAGCACTCCAGAAGTGATCCCTGGGCACTGAACCAGCATAAGCCTTGATTACTGCCAGGTTTGGTCCCCAAACAAAAAGATATATATATATAGATATATATAGATATGTATATAGATATAGATAGATATAGATCGATAGATAGATATAGATATTTCTTTATATAGATATATCTTTATATAGATATATCTTTATATATATATACATATATATATAATGGCTCAGTACCTCATTATAGGGTAGATTTGTTGCAGATTTAATACACAAACATATAAGTTTGCCTTTAAGCCATACATCTTATGCCAAACACAATAATTATTTTCACAAAGAAATTAGATGTATGGATCCATGGGAACTCAATATGTTGAGCAATTTTAAAGCTATTTTAAAGCATATTGTGTGTATACTCATGGAAGGGAAAAGATAGGTTCACTCCAAAAAAAAAAAAGTACAACTTCCTATCCTAAGGAGTGTATAATGAATAAACACACAATTAAGTGAATGTTCAAATAACATATGTAGCCCAGATGTCAGTTAAAGAAATCCACATTCCTTTCTGCTACAAAGTTTCCTGGAGAATCCCAGAGATTTTGTTTTAGATTGTTTTGGAATCTCTCTGTCTACAACCACTATAACACTATTTTTACTTTTATTTATACCCCCAGATTGCTTTTTTCTGCTCTCTACTACGACAGCAATATTCATGCTTTTTATAAAATAATAAGGAAAAGTGTGTATAGCAACCATCCTTCAAACTTTGGGTAGAAAAAGGATACTCATGACCAAAAAGCTAAGTTTTTTTCTCTGTAAAGTACTGAATTTCTATATTTTCTAAAGTGTTTTGACTATTTCTAACTGTTCTAATATATCCCCAGTATCCAGCTGTGGATTTTAACCAACTTCCTTTCTTATTCCTTGCCACCAATTTGTCCCATGTTATTATATTAAAAATTCAGCTCTTTTTAATTCAGCACCAGACCTCTTAGTACATCCAAAGACTTGCAAGTTGTTAGACAACTCATCATCAACTTCCTGACTTTTCTATGAGAGAACTGGACCATTATAAATCAATTTTCCATGAATATTAATCTTGCCATTCAGTTTTTAGATTTGTGGGAAGGGGCACAAATATCCCTAATCAACTTGGATTTAAAATTTTCTTGCCTATTACATCTTCTCTGTGGAGAACCCACAAGGGACACATAATTGTGATCCTGAAGAGTAAGAAAGTGTTTGTGGAGGAGGACTACGACTTCATAATTATGATCTCAAGATGGAGAAATCAAAGGTCAGAGCAACAGTACAGTGGGGAAGGCATTTGTCTGACATGCAGCCAAGCCAAGTTCTCTCCCTGTCTCCCATATGGTCCCCAAGTCTCGCTAGGAATGATTCCTAAATCCAGAACCAGGCGTCAGACCTGTATACCACTGGACATAGCCCCATAATAAAATGAACAAAGAATAGAAATCAAGTTTAAACTCACAAGTTTGTATAAATTTTTAAGTGAATACTCATATTTATTGCTCTATCTTTTCTCATCAAAATGTCATAAGTCACATCAAAATCAGAAAAAAAAATCATTTTAGTACTGAAAAATCAAGAAGAGTAGTAGAGAATTACTACCCTCAGGCAGTAGAGAATTTCTGAAATACATAAAACAAACAGAAAATCTTTCTGAAGCTGAAAATGCTATAACCTCATATAGTTGAAAAGAGTGTCCTTTTCGGGGGTGGTGGGGGGAATTGCAGGAAAAGAGAAGAGAAAGGAAGAGTTTTAAGAATCTTTGAATCTTCAGATCAATGAGAATAGGGATTTAAAGAAGAAACTGGGTGGTGGTAGACTGAGTAAGTCACTGAAAGGCCAGAACAAACAGATGCAAACAGATGTGCCATCCCCCTGCTCTCTCTATTAAAGGTTCTGTAGTTTAGCCATAGGATACATACTTCTACTGGCCAGACAAATGAAAAGCCTCTATTAAGTCTCCCCATGGCAGTTGTTCTGACCAGAAAACAGGGACCTCCCTTGGTGTTATATAATCAATGTAAGATTTCAGTAAAAGCACAAGTAACTTGTACTTTCCTTCTTTACTTCCCCTATCGATTGTCAAACAACAACAAAAACTGCTCTAGTCTTCATCTCTCACTGTCAAATAGGAGGGCTTTTCACTTTGAGTGAAGAAGCACACTTTAGCCATGCACTGCTATTACCAATCCAAATCAATTCAGATCCTTAATAATTGTGGCATTACTACAATAATCACCAGGCATTTGAAGAAAAATGAATATTACTAGAGGGAGCACACTCAACTATCAGCAGAACTAATTTCTGAAGAAACAGAGTTAATAGAAGAAACAAGAGTCAGGAGCATGTCACATTCATAAGAACAGATGGCTATTAAAAAGAATCTATCAGAATCGTGGGTAATTAAAAATACGATCACAAAATAAATAGCAGATGGCCTAAATAGCATAATTTACATAGCAGAAGATAAAGTTAGTAAATTATAATTTGTGGCCAAGGAAATCTCCCAGGGTGTAGTGAAAAATGAGATGAAAATACGTGCAAATTTGGGACGAGAGATGTAGAGCCAACATTCATCTAAGTGAGGTTTAGAGGGAATGAAGACCAAGAGGAAAGAGTTAAATAATTATGTGAGCATATGACAAGATGCTCAACATTACTAACCACTGGAGAAATGCTGAAAACCATGAAAGCTCTTGTCCATTAGGATGACTCTCAAAACTAGAAAATGATCTAAAACAGAAACAAAACAGAAATTATCTCATGCCTTTAAAAATAACTAGGATCAGAAACAGAAGAAATAACCCATGCTGGCAAGTATGTGGTAAAAGGGAACCCTTGTACACTGCTTGTGGAAATGTAAACAGATGCAGCAGCTATGAAAAACAGAGCCAAGGTTCTCCTCAAAATTAATAATAGAACTACCATATCATCCAGTGAACAGTAACTGAAAAAGATATACACACCCCCACCATGCTCATTATAGCATTATTTACGGTAGCAAAGAATGGAAATAACCTACGGATCCCTTGAAGAATGAATGGAGATATATATGCATATATATAAATATTTATATATACATATATACGATCTCATTTCTAATGCAGAATCAAAAGAAAAACAAATAAACAAGTTCAATAAACAAACTATAGTTAAGAAGAGGCAGGAGTTGATTGATGGACAAAACTAAGTAGTCAAAGGCACAAATGTTCAGAGTGTTGGGGCTTTTGTTTCGGGGCCACCCCTGTGGTGTTTAGGGCTTAGTCCTGGATCTATACTCAGGAATCACTCCTGGTGGGCTCAGTGGACCATATGGGATGTGGAGATCAAACCCAGGTTGACTGTGTACAAGGCAAATATCCTACCAGCTGAATTATCGCTACGACCCCCAAGCGATCAGTTTTGAAATAAAAAAAGTAATGTGGATGAAGCAATTCTGGGCTTCCTGAGCACTGTGAGCAGAATTACTTCCTGATGAAGTGATTCTGGACTTCTGAGAATCCTTGGGCTCCCAGAAAAATGACCCAGATAGACCATCATGACTGAACAACAGCAAGACAAACAATAGCCACTAAAACTGAGAATTAATGGAGAAGCATGCATGGGAAGAAATAAGATTAGAAAGCTAAAGTAGGTAAGGAATCTAGATTTTTTTTACTTCCAGCAGATGAGGAGCAGAAAAGAAACAATGCCCATTTCTTTAGGAAGTGGAGCAGGCAGCTATGTGTAAGACTATCCAGAGACAAAAGATGTGTTGTCAAAACAGGCCAAAGTGCATGTTTGTCACTAACAAAGCACTAGTACATTTTTTTAATTGAATCACCGTGAGATACACAGTGAGTTACAAAGCTGTACATGATCAGGTTTCAGTCATACTGTGTTCCATCACCCAGCCCTTCCCCAGAGTATATTTCCCACTGCCAATGTCCCCAACATCCCTCCCATCACCCCTCCCCCCAAGCCTGCCTCTATGGCAGGATAATTTCTTCTTCCTCTCTCTCTTTCTCTCTCTCTCTCCCTCTCTCTCACTCTCTCGCTCTCTCACTCTCCTTTTGGGCATTATGGTTTGCAATACAGGAGCACCAGCATATTTTTATATTATTCTTATATTCTTAGACTATCACAAGGGATTGTTTGGAAAATTATTTTAACATTATATATTAAACAACCTAAAATTGAGGTGCCATAAATATATTAGTATCAATTATTTTCATTCATTCTACAGTATTGATTTAAATACTTAGAGTCTCTCAATTAAGATCAATGTAAATTGGTCTTTGCAGTTCTTATTCTGTAGGTATTACAGAATAAGCTTTGAAGAACTTGATCAAAGTGAATATTTTTACCAGGAATCAAAAAAAGCTCAAATACAAGTAATTACATGGGCTACTGAGCACATCTGTTTTTCTTCTCCCTTCTTTCTTTACTTGGCCTCGCACCCTAGACTCTGTAAGATATGGGAACCTCACACCCTAGACTCTGTAAGATATAGGAACCAAGATATGGGAACCTCAGAAAGTTCCTTCACTAAGGGATGTTCTTTTCCTGTGTGAAAAGCTTCATTTTTAGGATATTTCATCAGTTTCACACATTTAATTCAATTTTTATGATTATATTTTTCAAAATATTTTATAAAATTTTCATGCATTTTTCAAAAAAAATACATTTTTTTCTAAATCTATTTTAGGCATCATGGTGGTTTTTTGTTTGTTTTATAAACTCCTGCCTTTCTTTTCTGTAGCCTCTTTTTTCCCAATTTTTCAAAATTTATTTTTAATTTATTTTATTGAGCCACTGTGCCATACAGTTAGAAGGTTGTTTATATTCGTTTTCAGTTGCACAACGTTCCAAAAACCCATCCTTCTACCAGTACATGTTTCCCACCACCAATGTGCCCCCTTTACCTGCCACCTCCCAGCCTGTCTCTATGACAGGCACTTTCCTTCCTTTCTTCTCTCTCTCTCTTACTCACTCTCTATCTCTTTCCCCCCCTACCCCATTGAGCACTAACGTTGCAGTACGGATACTGAGAGGTTACTATGATTTTTCCTTTACTTATTCTGCATGCACTTCTCATATAAAGTTGTCATTTACCACTGACTTGGTCATAGTGGTCCCTTCACTATTCCAACTGCCTTTTTTCCAAGAGGCAGAATCGGGCTTCCAATTGTGGACCAAACCTAGTTGCCCTAATTTCTACCATTTTTGTATATTGGTTTCATATTTTGTTTTTATTTTTTTCTTTTTGGGTCACAACAAAAAAAGATGCTCAGGGGTTACTCCTGGTTCTGCACTCAGGAAATACTCCTGGAAGTGCTTGGGGACCATAGGGGATGCCAGAGATTGAACCTGGGTCAGCTGCATGCAAGGCAAATGCCCTTCCAGCTGTGCTGTCAGTCCTGCCCCTTATTATGTTTTCATACCCAATGAGTTCAATCATTCTGTGTTTATCCCTCTCCTTCTGACTCCTTTCAGGCATAATATGATACTCTCTATGTCCATCCACTTATAAGCAACTTTTATGACTTCATCCTTCCTAACAACAGTGTAGTATTCCATTGTGTAGATGTGCCATAGTTTATTTAATCAGTCATATAGTGAAGATGGCATTTCTGCTGCATATTTTTTGAAGTCCCAGGTATATTCCCAGAAGTGGTATTGCTGGATTATATGAAAGCTCAATTTCTAGCTTTATGAAAAACACCCATACTTTTTAACTTTATTTAAACATCATGGTTTACAAAGTTGTTGACAATACAGTTGTTTCAAATATTCAATATTCCAGCACCAGTTCCATCACCAATGTGCCCTAACCACCACCAAAAACCCATTTCCTACACCCATCCCCTGCAAGACTACTCCCCTAGCAGGCGCTGATTAATCTACTTTATATTGCTTATTGCAATATATATCTGGTGTTGGTGATGCTAAAGTCATGTCCTTTTTACTGAGCTTTTACGTGCAGATTGGGAATGCCCATATTGTTCTCAAAAAAAGGCTGGACCAGTCGGCATTCCAACTAACAATGAAAGAGAGTCCCTTTCTCCCTGCATTCATTCACACCAGCACTGGTTGCTCTTGTTCTTTTGGATGTGCACCAGTCTCTGTGGTGTCAGATTGTTGTTTTGATTTGCATCTCCCTGATGATTAGTGATGTAGAGCTAGCCACCATGGCTTGTAAATGATAGGGTTTCAAGTACCACACCCTCTACTTTCTCTTTTAAAGGTATATTATTCTAGACTCTGTGCTCAGAGATCACTCCTGTCAGGACACCAGAATATGGGGTGCTAGGGATTAAACCCAAGTCAGCTGCGTGCTAGGTAAGCAACCTACTGACTATATTATCTCTCTATTACTCTAGATGTTCCAGTACTTAGAATATGCACAGAAGCCTACCATGAAGGAATATGCCTAGTTCTAGGAACTGTTCTGAATGTTCCTAAACATTCCCATAATCACAGCAGATCATTCAAACACACATTGCTCTTTAGTTTGGGAGCATGGTCACTAACTTCTTTCTATTGTAGTCAGTTATTCCTAATTGCTTATTCCTTAGACTAATCAAAATCATTTGTCATCTCTGGCCACACACTAATTTATAATAGGGAAGAAAGGTCCAACTAGGCTGGCTGGTAATGGCGCATCAACTGGGATTAGCCATGTCCCACAGATAATTACAAATGGGTAAATCACAGATAGATAATTAAGTATTCTTAAATATATTAATTTTTATTAGGATTCTATGCAAAATTTCTATATCTGTGATTCTGTGTGTATATAAGTGTGTGAAAGAAGGAGCAATTAAAAAGGATTTATGATAATTTATGATAATCCTTTAGCAATAAAAGCAAATTACTAAGGTCTTGCTTCTAGGAATTGAAATAACCTTTATAATTTTGAAAATGTGAGGATTTTTATTTTTAAAGAAAAGAGCTCAACAGTAATCTTTAAGTTATTTCAATGTCACATATGATAAAGAGAATATATAAACATATATTAAAATGAGAGTTTATTTTCAAAAGATTTCATCAAAAGCATCCTTTTCAGGGCCGGAGCGATAACCCAGCAGGTAGGGCATTTGCCTTGCAAGCGGCCGGCCCATGCCGCCCGGGTTCGATCCCCGACATCCCATATGGTCCCCCGAGCACCGCCAGGAGTAATTCTTTAGTGCAGAACCAGGAGAAACCCCTGAGAATTGCTGTGTGTGACCCAAAAAAAAAAAAAAAAACAAATTATCCTTTTCAATTGGTCATATTTTAAAGAAAATATACTATTTAGGACTGTAAACCAAATCTCACGTACTTACACTCCAATAATAATAAAATGTTGGGGCAGAAGCAAAAGACAGTGGGTAGGGATTTGCCTTGCACTTGACAAACCCAGGTTCAGTCCCTGGCATCCCATATGGTCCCCTCAAGCACCAACAGGAGTAATTCCTGAGTGCAGAGCCAAGAGTAACCCCTGAGCATCACTGATTGTGCCCCCTGCCCCCAAAAAACCAAAATAATAATAATTTTGAAAAGCTAATTCAGGGGCTGGAGTGATAGTACAGTGGTTAGGGTGATAGTGCTGCAGGTGGGTCATATTTTAGAGAAAATATACTATTAGGACTGTAAACCAAATCTCACATACTTACACTGCCAATAATAATAAAATGTTGGGCAGGAGCAAAAAAGACAGTGGGTAAGGATTTGCCTTGCATGCGGCAGACCCAAGTTTGGTCCCGGCATCCCATATGGTCCTCCGAGCACCTCAAGGAGTAATTCCTGAGTGCAGAGTAAGGAGTAACCTCTGAGCATTGCCCAGTGTGATCCAAAAGCAAATAATAATAATAATAATAATAACAATAAAGCTAATTTTATTCTGGTCTTCACCAAACACAAATGTCACTATTACTAAAATGTATGAGCTATTTGTGTGTTTCCCCATAACACCTATAAAAATATAATAATTTACATTAAAATATAGATACAATAACATTTTTGGCAGGTAAGGGTAAGTGAGTATAGGATATGATTCAAATTACAAGACTAACAATCACTTGATCACTTGACATCCTGTTATTCATCAATTTGCTCAAGCAGGTGCCAGTAACATTTCCATTTGACCCTATCACGTGCCAGTGTAGCCCAATGGCATCTACTTGCTTCAGGAATACGAAGAGCCTCAAACTGTTTGTTTAGGGTCTTGACGAAGAAGTCTGACCATCTTGTAGATGGGTGGCCATTTGATCTTTTGACGTCCAGTGGGATCCAGTCAGTAATGACTCTAGTCCAGCAGTTGTCTCCAAATCGCATTACATGTCCAGCCCACCTAATTTTTTGATGCCTTGGCAAACGAGACAGCTTCCCTGATTCTGGATCGTCGATGGAGGTTCTCCCTGTTGTGTGTGGCCACAAAGCGGTCGCATAGTTCATCTCCAAATTACAGAGAATCTTCTTCCCACTACAAGACTAATAATAAGATGGTTATTTCTTTTTTGTTATAAATCAACTAGTAAATTAAATACCTCCCTGTTAAAACATTATATTGGACCAGATTCCATAAAATACATTAGAAAAAATATAGGCATAGCACACCAAGATTTGGGCCTCAAAGATGTTTCAATAATGTGGTTTTAATAGAGCAAAACCAGAAACAAAATAAGACTATGTCAAATTAAAAATTTCTGCATGGAAAAGAAACAGAGGCTAAAATTAAAAGACACCCTGATGATTGGAAAAAAATATTTACACACAATATGCTGGCTAAATCATTGATATCTAAGATATTCAAAACACTCACAAAGATCACTATCAATGAATCTTACAGCCCCATAAAAAATGGGAAGAGAAGATGAACAGACACTTCTCTGAAGAAGCAGAAGGATGCTCAGTAGGCAAATGGAAAGTGTTCACTGTCACTTATATTCAGGGAAATTCAAATTAAGACAACAATGAGATATCAACTCACACCTGTGAGAATAGCATATATAAAAAAAGTCTAGAAACAATCCATGCTGGTGAGAATGGGTGAAAAATTAACTCATGCACTGTTGGTGAAAATGTTGTCTGGTTCAGCCTCTGTGGAAATCAATATGGAGTTTTCACAAAAATGATTGTTAAAATAATAATAATAGAGTTAATATATGATCCAGTGATCCCACTGCTTAGTACTACACCCAAGACACAAAAATAAGCATTTGAAAGTATATTTGCACACCTATGTTCATTTTATCACTTAATACAATCGCCAAGGTACAGAAATAATCCAGTTCTTCAATGCAGAAAAATGGATAATGAAGTTATGGCATATATACAAAATAGAATACTTTGCAGCCACAAGGAGTCATGAAATTGTGCAATTCTCTACAATTTGTATGGAATGGTTTGATCTCAGGTTAAGTAAAGTAAGTCAGGAAGACGTTCACAAAAATGATCAAAAAGGTACTGAAACAACCATGTTGACATGAATGCAGGGAGAATAGGACTCTCACTGCTAGTGGAAATGTCAACTGGTCAAGACTTTTTGAAAAATAATATTGACACTTCTCAAAAACTAAGAATTATACTTCCATATGACCCAGCCATTCCAGTCCTTGTAATATACCCCAAAGGGAGGAGGGACCCCCCCACACAAAAAATATTTAGAAACATATTTGCACCCATATGTTCATTGCAGCTCTATTCACACTAGCTAAAATCTGTAAACAACCCAAGTGATCAAGAACAGATGACTGGATAAAGAAACTATGGTTTGCATACACAATGGAATCACTTGATCACTTGAATCCCGTTATTCATCCATTTTGCTCGAGCGGGCGCCAGTAACATTTCCATTGGACCCTATCACGTGCCAATGTAGCCCAATGGCATCTGGTTGATTCAGGAATATGAAGAGCCTCAAACCATTCCTTCAGGGTCTTCAGGGTCCATAACACAATGGAATATTACTCAGCAATAAGAAAAGATGAAGTCATGCACTTTGCTAGTAATGGCTAGATCTGTAAAGTATCATGCTGCATGAATTAAGTCAGAGTAAAAGGGACAGATACAGAATGTTCTCTCTCATATGCAGGATATTAAACAACAAAGGACAGGGAATAGAACACTATGACATTGGTGGAGGGAAACAGTCACTATGAACTGTGTGGGGAAGGAGTACTGGAAGGTGGTAATACTCATTATACCCTATCAGTTACAGTCACAGTACCTAAAAGAAAAATGCTAAAATATGCCTACAATTCACAGAGGCAGGTGGGGGGTGAAAGAAATTGGCATCATTGGTGAAAGCGGACATCAGTGAAGGGATGGGTGTTGGGATATTGCATACCTAGATTCAGTCATGAATAACTTTATAATTCACAGTGACTCATTTGAAAACAAAAACACCAAAAACCAAATAGTGGGTGTTCTCACTAATTTGTGGTATGCATAATAGTATGTGGGCAATCACTGATTCTAAATTATAGAAACAAAATGCTCAGGAAGGAGACAATGGAGGAGGACTTTAAAAAGGAGGTCTAGAAGTAACATAGGGACAAGGGTCAGGGACCTTGGAGTTGTCTGTGATGTAAAGGCATAATATCTACATCTGTGTGTGTGTATGTTCGTGTGCGTGCACAGGCACACACACACCTGTGGGGTGTGTGTGTGTAAACCACTAGGCCCAGCACTACTGAAAGCAAGGGATCAAAACTAAAATAATTCAAATTAAAAACATATTTGGGGGGACCAGAGCGATAGTACAGCAGATAGGGCATTTACCTTGCATGCGGCCAGCTCGTGCCGACCGGGGTTCGATCCCCAGCATCCCATATGGTCCCCGAGCACTGCCAGGAATAATTCCTGAGTGCAGAGCCAGGAGAAACCCCTGAGCACTTCCAGGTGTGACCCAAAAAAGCAAAAAAAAATAAAAATAAAAACATATTCGGTACAGAATCATGGTGCAGGGGATGTTGGAAGGAAACTTAGGGTCACTGATGGAGGGAAGCAGAGACAGGGTGGTGGGATTAGAGATAGGACACTGTATGCCTGAAACCCTATTATAAATAATTTTGTAAATCATAGTATCTAAATTAAAAAAATGAAAAACAAAACAAAGACAAACATGTTATACTAGAGATGATAGTTCCTTCTACCCTCCTCCCATTTTCATGAAGCCCGATTTCTCTTTTCAAAAAGCTTGTTGCTTGGACTGAAAGGGACAGTGTGAGCTTTTGATTGGAACAAGGCTGGTATCTCACCAAAGCTTAGGCATCATGGTCTCCCTCCTGGTTTTGGACATGCAGACCACCTTCAATCAGGAAGTGCAATATTTTTGCAAAGATAAAAAAGCATGAGGTAGGTGCAGCAGAAACGGGCCATACGGTCAGAGAAATATGGAGAAAAGGAATGTATGAGCCAGAAGAAAAGAAGTTTGCTGATGGTTTCCTGATTCTATAAAACTTGGCAATACTGCCTGGGTGCCTTGAGACCTTTCTGTATCCTTACAATAAACTTCTCCTTAATTAGCCCAGCTTAAGTGGATTTCTTCTTGCAACCATGCATAAGAAACTGTTCAACCACTATGTTAATTTTCAAGACTTCTAAAGATGGCAATAACATATATTTTTCTGCCAAAATGTTGGAGAGGAACGAGCAAAGTTGACATCAGAAATACAGTTGCGGGGCCGGAGAGATAGCCCAGCAGGTAGGGCATTTGCCTTGCACGCAGCCAGCCTGTGCCGGCCCGGGTTCGATCCCCCAGCATCCCATATGGTCTCCCCGAGCACCGCCAGGAGTAATTCCTGAGTGCAGAGCCAGGAGTAGCCTCTGAGCATCGCTGGGTGTGACCCAAAAAGCAAAAAAAAAAAAAAAGAAAAAGAAATACAGTTGCTATGCTTTGAGTTTGGCTCTCAAATAGCTTTAGAAAAAAACAGTGGAACACCATTATTTTTACAAAACATGTAGTCAACTCACCCTGCTCAATGTATGACCACAATACTAAAGAGACAGAAGTGAACATTTTTAAATATTTGTCATTAAAATGAGATTTGCTGGGTATATAGATTATATGAAACAGCCAGATCTTTCATATATGGTGATGATGTTTAATGACACACATATTTGATGCTTTTTAAATAAAGTTCAAAATATACTCATGATCTAGCAACTCACAAACAAAAAAATAAAAACATATATGTCCACGAAAAATATTTACTATTTCATGTGGTCTAGTATAAATGTAGAAGCAATCCAATGTGCCCACAAATATAATAATGAACATAGCAGTTACAGGCTTATCCATACAATGGAAAGCTACTAACCAATAAATAGGATGAGGTTACTAATAGCTACAATATGACTAAGTTTTTAAGTGACTTAATTGAGAAGAAGAAGCTCTACCCTTAAACTTTTGACTGTGTTTAATTAATAGGCAAAAAATCAATCTATGAAAACAGAAATAAGGGCAGTGGTTTTTTTGAGGGGAAAGATTTTCAACTTTGAAAAAAAATTCTCTAGGATAAAATTTTTCTAGGGTGGAGCATGCAGAGCCTCAGACGAAGCTGGGGAAGCTGGAACTCGGCTCTTCCCAGGATCAGCTGACCATGGGGCCCCCAGGAGGACAGATGGGTTTTGGGAGTGGGCCCATCACCTCTGGGGGGTCCCGGAAGCAACCGGATGAGACTCGCCCACCACATTAGCCGCCACCTTCACTGTCTGGACGCTGCATCATATCAGCCCACCCAGGACGATGCTACCTCAAGACCAGATTAACAGAGCAAAATGAGTTTGAGCCCAGGTAGGCAGCTCCCAGAAGTTGGAATCACCGAGAATTCATCAGATGGAGCTGGGGTGGTCCCTTCCCCCCTCCATTTTGTCTGAGCCCGGTAGCCCCGCCCAGGAACAGCCCTGGGGCAACCAGCCATAGCACGCAGAGCCTCAGACTCGGCTGGGGAAGCTGGAACTCGGCTCTCCTCAGGCTCAGCTGGACATGGGGCCCCCAGGAGGACAGATGGGTTTGGGGGGGCCCTCACCTCTGGGGGGTCCCGGAAGCAGCCGGATGAGACTCGCCCACCACATTAGCCGCCACCTTCGCTGTCTGGATGCTGACCATGAGGCCCCTAAGTTGCGTGGGCGCTTGTGTCCACGCAGCCACACGGTCCATCAAACTAGTGGAAACAGTTATGTCCTTTAATGTACTGCATTCTACGATGTGTAGGAAAGGTAGGAAGGAGAGAGAGATAGAGAGGAGAGAAAAGACATACAGAACCCGCCAAATAGTTGAGGTGTGGGAGGGGGAGGAGGTGAGGACATTGGTGATGGGAGATGAGTTTGGGTGGAGGGATGGGTGTTGGAACACTGTAGAACCCAAACTCGACATGACCATCTTGCAATTGTATGTCTAAAAGTGATGTAATAAAATTTGAACAAAAAGAAAAAAATAAAATAAAATTTACTTTCCTATTTGCTTAAAAAAATTTTCTTTCTAGGGTGATGGCAATGTTTAATAATTTGATTAGATTATTATTTTATAGGTGCATATATTTCCCAAAATGTATCAAACTGTGCACTTAGGATGTATGTGCTCTACTATGAGGAGAAAGCAAAGATAGTTTCTAGTCAAAGAAAATTTAGGAAGATAAGAAATTGTTTCTAAGCATCAGAAAAACAGAACACTATTAGAATTCTAAAGACATTTGCTCTTGCTTTTTGTTCATACCCAAGATTTTTTGATATGTGCTTCCCGGAGGCCCTGATAATGCAGTCTGCATTGCTTTATGCCATATCAGTCACCTTCGGGCCACATATATAGCAGTGGCTCTGGTAGACTGTGTTATATAGCTTTGGTGTATCATATGCTATGTGATCTCTTCGTCTAATTATTCATCATTTTATTAACAAAGATAAAATAATCTAACAAAGCCTTTTTTTTCAGAACACATACCTGTCACTAACCAATGATATGGCTGTAGATATGAAACTTAAGCACACACAGAAAATTGTGAGCATTTGACAGTAATTGTTTCGGGGGCCAAAGATGTAGTAAAAAATACTGTTCTACTTAGGAGTATAGTCCCCAAACCCCAAATGCAAGGTTCAGTTCCCAGTTCTGCCACTGTTAATGAGAACCTGACAAGTTAGTTAACCTCTCAGTTGAAAAATGGTGGGGATAATAATAGCACTCATAGATGGGAACACTCTGAAGATGAAATGACTTAACAAATGCAAAGCTCTTAAAAAGTACTAGGCATTTGTGAAGTGTTTGAAATGTGTCACAATCTTTTGTTATTTCTTTTGAGGGTCACACCTGGAGATTCTCAGGGCTTACTCCCAGTTTGGCATTCAGAGATCACTCCTGGAGGGGTTCCAGGCACCATTGGTGATGCTGGAAAGCAAACCTGCAACTGCTACATACTAGCTTTACCCACTTTACCCACTGTACTACCTATCTGACCCCTCAAACATGTCACAATCTTAAGATATTTTTTCCCTTAGGAAAGGTAAAGAAATCTAAATGGATCCTTAGGCATGGACTGGCTATTGTGCAAATTTGAACACATTTAAGTAAAAAAATGATATATAGACCTTTGAAAACTTGAATTTGCTTGTATGTTTCTCTGAAAATGTCAATAACATTTTTGTGGTGCTCCAACAGAGACAATTTCTATTCAAAAGGCAGCTCTAAACTTGATACAACAGTTAAGGAATCAAGTGAAGCCATATCAAGTGAATTTTAGTGAAGGTTTCACTATGTTGTCTACCAAAGTTGAGTTAAAGGCATCTATTCCCACACCACATTGTAAAGTGAACATCCCATTTACCGAAGCTGTTACTGTCTGCTTGTTTTCTTCAAATTACATAAACTCTAACTAGTCAGAATACTAGTGGAATATTGAACAGTGCATTTGCTCTTATTGTCTCATCCTTCATTTGATCAAAGACGATGAACATCTTCATTTTACTTCTGATTTTACCAATGGTATCCATGAATTAGGCCTCAAAATGACTGCATTGCTACAAATTAGATTAATTTAGCCAGCTCATATTACTAGCCATAGTTTTCCCTTGTTCTGAGATAAGTACACTGTTCTAAAATATCTGATCTAACACCCTTGGAAAAAATTTTATGAATTCCATAGTCGTATATAGGAATCAGAGACATTACTTACTGAAATGGATACAGCCATATATTGTGTCTTATTGAATCAGAGTTATTTCCCTGCTGATTATTGGATGCATAAAATCCAATCAGAGTTATCTCCTATCGAACTGAAAATGTTAAACTTACAAAGCCAGATGGATCATCCAGGAAATCATAAATAGTGTCATGGCATCAGCAAACTGCACTTTGTTGTTTTAGATCAGGTAGAACTAGTAATGCTTTTGGGGGACCAGGTATAGGGCAGCTGTTTCTCCCAGGAAAGAGTTCATATAATTAGCTTTAGATGTGTCCTTCATATCAGAAAAGGCATCCTTCTAAGCAATATGCGACAGGCTCCTGCTGTCCCCCTGTCCTTTCTCCCCCTCAAGCCGGTCTGACCTCCAGAGCTGAAGACAAAGCAGCATTTCTGCTGCATTTAAAGCAAACAAACAGTGCGGGAAGGTGACCCAGTTGATCAAGAGAATATTAGACTGTTCTCACTGATCATAAGAATGTAAAGTTGACTCTCATTTATATGCTGTTCCTGCTTTCCTCCTGAGATAATGTTTAGTTTGGGGTTACTAGGAGAAAGTGGGGCCAGCTCAGGGTGAAGCAAAGTGGGGCTTTGTTTTATTGTTAGTGGCTTGTCATGTCCTCCCTTATTGCTCTTCTCTTTATGCCCTTAAGCTTTCATTATTCTGTTTGAATAATCAAACATCTTTCATACTTTGAGACAATTCAGTTTTCAAATATTTTGTTTGTTCCCCATTAGCACTCATACTGGTCAGATCATGTTTTCTTCTTTTTAATTTGGAAACCAAAGTCACCATTATGCCCTTGTCAAAATACTGCCTATTTTCTGCATACTGTCGTTCTTCATTCCTTTGTCATTAAGTGTGGCAGACACTTTGCTACATTGGTATTCTCAGCCAAGGTCTGTATGTTAGTTAATATTCTTTTGGTTGCAAGTTTTGCAAGTGATAGAAAAAGTCTCTGCCTAAGTTAAGTTTTAAGAGGGTAATTCATTGAAAGGATGCTGGGGCAGCTCCCGTAATCCAAGGATGAAGAAAATAAGTCTGCCTGCTTGGAACCTTTGCAGCGGGAATCTATGAACCTTCTCTTGCACTTTTCTGTTAACAATGTGCATCAGATCCAACAAATCCTAAGCCTTGAACATCTCCATTACAAAGCCCAATTGGAGATTACAAAGAGGCTGATTTTCTAGCATTGGTTCAGGGATCCACTGCTATTGCAACCAACTATAGCCAGAGGGAAGGTCACACCTCACCAGTTTTCAGTATTTCTTACTTATCTGCCCAAGGCTCTTCCTTTACTGGAAAGGAAATATGGCAGTGAACAGACTCCAAGAAAGATGAGAATACTAAGAACCCCTCTCTCTACTGCTTTAAGCAGTACTATGCTTGACAAGCACTTTGTTAATACCTGCCACATTGTTCTCAAAAGCGGCTGGGAGTATTATCTCCCCATTCTCTTCTCTTCCCATTTTTGATGTACATTTGGGGTTCTTTTCTGCTTTTTTTTTTTCTTCTCTAAATATGCAATTTTTCTTTCTTTCTTTCTTTCTTTCTTTCTTTCTTTTCTTTCTTTCTTTCTTTCTTTCTTTCTTTCTTTCTTTCTTTCTTTCTTTCTTTCTTTCTTTCTTTCTTTCTTTCTTTCTTTCTTTCTTTCTTTCTTTCTTTCTTTCTTTCTTTCTTTCTTTCTTTCTTTCTTTCTTTCTTAGCAAGGGACATAGGTTCATACTCCACAGTGCTCAAGGGCTCTTCCTGACTCTGTGCTCAAAAGAGATCTTCAACAGTGATCAAGGGACCATATATGGTTCCAAGGATTGAACTGGGGTCAGCTGCAAACAAGACATGGCTTGACCTCTATACCATCACTCTTGCCTATCCTATATTGTTTTAATACAGGTCATTATCTGTGTTAATATTTTACAATAAATTTATTATCACAAAGTATTCATATGTGTGTGCACTTTTTATTGTACTTTAGGTAGCATAGTTGTAGCACCCATTCTTTATGGTATATTCTTAAACCCAAAAGTCTCTGTGGCCTTAAAGACATGGTTTTGCTTACCCGGATAGGGCTTAGAGAGTATAAAATCAACTACAGAGTACAGAGTATCTACCAAGCGTGACAGGCCATGTTTTGAAAAAAGAAAGCGTCAAGAAATGGGTAAGATACATCTACCTCCCCAAAGACACAATTTAGAATGGTAGAAAAATGGGTTCTTTTAAAATGCCAGCAGCTTGGTTTATGGCCTCTATCAGTACTGCAGAGATGGAAAAAGAAGATGTCAAAAACTAAAAGAGCTGATTTACTATCTACAAAAGATAAACAGCTTTGCCAGGCCTAGGCAAGTGGGGAGTGGAGCAGAGTGAAATGTTCTGTTGAACCCACACTGATGAAAAGGGGTTGGGTCAGAAGTTTGACTGATTTCTCTCTATTATGGGGAGAAACTCGCCATTTATCATGGTTGGATCTGGTCAGTCAGGGAATGTGTTTGGGAATCCAGGCTCACTTAGGCCCATTTACATAAACTAAGACAAACAAATATTCAAACACTAAAAAACAAATTTCCACTTTTTAGTTAAATTATGAATAACACAGATCAACAGTCTTGTCTGAGGATTTATTCAAGTCCTCACTTTTGGAGTAAGAGGTACAAAAAATATCCATATGGAAGCTGTATTTTAAAGGCTACCATTAGCAAAGTTGACAGGGTCAAACTGTCCATCAAACTCAGAAACAAGTTGATCACAATTGGAACCAAGCCAGATTCAGAGGCAGCATTGACTTGTCAAGGTATCAAGTTGGTTTATTCTCCCTCTGAATACTGAGACATGAGGGCTGGGATCACCATCCCTCCTGCCTGAGGGAGGGTGTCTGAGTTGTGCCTGAGTCTGGAGATGTACACTAATAAGAAGTGAAGTGCTGACCATTAGTTTTTGACATCTGGAAGCAAGCAATTAAAATAACCTGAGGATAAACCATAGATAAGACTAAGTTCTGGAACATATTAAATAGTAAATTAAAAATAAAAAACTTATCTAAACCTGCCTATAAAAATTAAAATAGTGTTCTGAGAGAACCAATCAGAGTCTCGACTGGTTTCTAATCAAGTAACATACTTATTTTCCAGTGGTAAAGTCTATGTGTTTACCCAGGGTCCTAGGCATGAGTTCACAGAATGGGTAAGCTGCTCTGTCGTAATAAGTCTATGTCAGGGTAGTTCTCCTAAACTTTACCAGATCCAACATCTCCTTTTAAGGCTAGTATTTTATGAGCCTTCTTTGCTATTCTGAGATTAAAATCACAAATCATATATCTTACCTTCACATAGGCATTTTTAAAAAAGTCAATGTAATGCCATGCCTGTCACTTTTTAAATAATTTATAATACAATAATATTTATTTCCAATTGTAAAACCTTAGTTGTGAGTAAATTAGAAAATATAATGAAAAAGCCAGATGTTAAATCTTTTCTGATTTTTTTCAGTGAAGGCAACAGCTAAAAATCCCAACTGACATAGGTACCAATTTGGCAACTCAGAGCTTCCAAGCAGCTTTGCTTTTTGGTATTACAAAGTTTTGAAGTGGCAAAGAACTCTTGTATGTTCCAAAATAAAAGTATGATTTTCTCTCCACTTGCATAGTAGTTTCACTGATAGAAAAATCCATTGGATATTTAAATTGACTCTCAAATTTTCTATGTTTATGTAAAGAGTTTGGTTTTAGGCTTAAATAATTATCACTTCACTTCACTTGTCTTCCCATTCATCAATTTGCTCAAGTAGGCACCAATAACATCTCTATACTTGCTGTCTCGTGCTAGTGTAGTCCAAGGGCATCTACTCACACCAGGAACACGAAGAGCCCCAAACCATTCGTTGAGGTCATGAGAATGAGGTCTATAATAGTTACTGGTTTTTGGCATATCAAATACGATATGGGTATCTTGCCAGGCTCTTCCATGTGGGTGGTATAGACTCCATAGTAGGCTCTCAATTTGTGCATTTACTGATGAACTGCACAGTCGCTTTGCAGCCACGTGCAATGGGGAGAGATCAGCTTATCTCTTGAGTGGAGCTCTGACAAGCTATGGAGTACAGATGTTGAAAATGGTGGCCCTCATGGTGTGGAAGTTCCTCTAGCTTCTTGTGAGGCTCTATTGGGATGGCTCAGGGCTAGGAACTCACCTTCCCTCTCAGACTCCTCATAATCAGCTAGGCACAGGGAGAACCAGTAGCAGATCTGCACCATGGGGCTAAAAGCTGCTAGTCAACCTCATTAGCTCTCTAATTGACCTCCAGGTGTTCTGTAGCCAGTTCTCTTGCTAGTCTGGGATAAGGGGAGAGAGGGAAAAGGACTGCTACCTGAAATTTGGTCTCCTAGAATCTTTCACTAGTGAGTTTCCTCCCGTTCCTCCCATAGTGATAGGTGACACTAGACAAACAAAGGAGGGGGAGTGCCTCTTTACAGAGACCATTCAGTTGCTTGTCTAGCCGGTAAAGAACTTAACCCTAGTGGACTCAGCAGTTGTGACTTGTGGCTGACTGCTAGGTCAGCGCCACCATAGACCATATGTTCTTCATGGCAGACAGCCCACTTGGGCTCCATAACCTTTGTGGGACCTTAAGGGTGCCAAGTCGTGGAGCCACAGACACACGCCTGATAGGAAGAACTATCAGGGTGCTCAACACACACACACACACACACACACACACACACACATACTCACACAGAGGTTATAACATTCCTCCCCCAACCCCCTAGAGATTTCTGATGGAGCATACCTTCTCAGCAGATTTTCACTGATTACCTCCTTCTGGTGGAACTTTTTCACTGCAACTGCAACGTCCTGCTGCAGTAGCCAAAATGATGTAGGTGGGCCTCACTGGTGGCTTATGTGAGGCGGGAAGGGGAAAGAGATGAAATTCCTTGTGGTGCATGATGTCAATAACCAAGCATACACAGGTCACAATTACAAATAGGATAGAGATTATTTCACAGTTTCACACTCTCTTCAATCATGCAGACCAGTCCTCCTTTCACTCAGACTCACCCCACACTTTCACTCAGACTCACCCCACACTCACCACTCTCACAATCCGGATTTGGAATTTTCTGTCGTCTGAACAGTGTTTACTTAGACTGCTGTGATGAGCTCAAGAGAATCCTCGGTTTGGGCGCCAACCTGCTTTTTATGGGTTACAAACCTAGGTCTTCTCGGGACCCAACCTGAGGCCGGGACTCGAACCCGGACTTCTCTCACTCGACTTGGAAGGTGGTGTTCGTGTCTCCCTTCCCCCAGACGGAGTCCTCCAGGCGTCCCTGGATCTCCACCACCACTGGGGCGCCCCCCAGGGTTGTGACCTGTGGTCCCGTAACACATCTGTTCACCACAGTCGGGGAGAATGGCAGCTAGACTTACGCCCGGCCTGCTGACTCAACCTGACAGTCACCACGAGGTCCCTGAGCCTGCTGGCACACTAATCTAGCAATCGAGTGGAAAAGGGGCCTCACTTTACTCAGGATGGTCTTGTCAGGGAGATCCTGGCTAGGTGGGGTCCTCAACTCCCAATCCTGGACAGCCCCCAAATGAAAGGGTTGGCCACCCGATGGGGTGACTGACTGGGAGCCTCAGAATGCCGCACCTATCAAGGAAAACTCTGAGAGACTGGGCCTATGCAAAAGCAAGGGTTTTTATTATTTGAGTATACTCAGGCTCATAGCATGACCACAAGCAGTCAGCGACTAAGAGCCCCGAGCCCTTTCAGGGGGGGGGTCTTTTAAGAGATAATTCCTGCCGCTACAGAGAAGCCCACACATAACCATACAATAGATTTAAAACATTACATCAAGGAATGCATGCAGGCAGCCAACCACTTTGTAACAAGTTACCATCACTTACCAATCGGGTCACACTCAATACTTCTTTCTATATTTGGTGTGGCTAGGCACACGTGCAGGATTGCAGGTCAGCAATAGCTATGTGTAGGTGCAGGAATGCAATTCAGGCCAAAAAAGCAGGTTCTGGACGGGGGTCTCCCAACCTCTAACAGGAATTTGTTCTGGGCCTTTTGTAGATAGCAGGATGAAAAGGTCACTTAGGCCCTAAATTGGTAACTTTCCATGAGTAGGCCTACCCTGGTTGGGGAGGGGGTTGCTGCATTCTTTCATCCTGATGTAGGCAGGCAGAAGGGGGTTAGGGGCGGGAGAGAGATGCATGGCAGTGAACGTTGCCATTAGGCTGTCACCTTTGGAAGCAGGAATGAAGACCTGATAAGACCCATTAACCAACAATAGACCCTGATAAAGCTAGATCCACCTTCTTCCTCCCATCCCTTTTTTTTTTTTTTTGGGTCACACCTGGCAATGCTCAGGGTTTCTCCTGGATCTGCACTCAGGGAATTACTCCTGGCGGTACTCGGGGATCATATGGGATGCCAGGGGATCAAACCCAGGCCAGCATGGGCCTGCCTCCTGGAGGCAAACGCCCTACCCACTGAACTATCGCCCCAGCCCTCCGCCCAGCCCTTAAGCCACCCTATCAACCTTGATGGCCCAGCAGGAGATTCCAGAGCATTCCAGCCCAAGAAGATAAAAGCCCCTTTGGAAATCAGTCAGCTTGCTCTGCACCTTTGGAGCAGCCCTTGTTCTCCCTTGAGTGAGTTACTTTCTCTCTCCTCCTCCTTCCCCCATCCTAAAACCTCCTTAATAAAATCTGTTTTACTTCACTCTTTGTATACTCCTGATAATTCTTGTCAAGGAAGACAAGAACCATGAGGAAACCCTGGGTAAGGCCTAGGGCTGACTTTCCTTTCCTACAAAGAGCCATTCCTCCGCTCCAGCCTGAGTCCATGGCTCCCTGAGAAAACTCGAGGTGGTGGGGATCAACTTCCGTGCCTAGAGATCAAGCGGACATAAAGTGTGGCTTGACGGCCACCTCGTGGGGCTGGTGGGGCTCAGGCCCATGTCGTGCAGAGGCTCATCACAGAGTTTATCAGTCCTTAGCCTGCCCAGTGGATCCCTGGCAGCAGAGTTGGCTGGGGAGACCATCTGTGTCCCCCTTTCTACTTCACATAAGCCACCCATGGGCCCACCTACATCAATCCACCCACCAAATTCTCCTTCATTTTCCAAATGACCTAATGGCAATACATTCTTGAGAGGTACTTTATTATAGTTTCTTAGTAACAATACTACTTAAATACAAAAATCAATTCATTCATCATTTTTCTGTATCTTCACTCAAGAATATAAGACATGAATCTGGGCACAGAATGGGTAAGGACCAACTTGAGGGCTCATAAGAAGAACAAATAAGGGTGTTACCAAAATTAGACATTTGATCTAGAGAATTATTTAACTGTTCTGTTGAAAATCAAAGTCATACACCA
This sequence comes from Cryptotis parvus, assembly GCA_021461705.1. Classification (NCBI taxonomy): domain Eukaryota; kingdom Metazoa; phylum Chordata; class Mammalia; order Eulipotyphla; family Soricidae; genus Cryptotis; species Cryptotis parvus. The sequence continues at coordinate 55,986 of JAJIBD010006804.1, read as the reverse complement.
ATCTCTAGAGGTCTAGATCTACTAGATTTTAATCAAAACTCAAAATGGAAAGTTATCACCCATTATATTATAGGTTGCCCCATCCACCTGGGGAACTGTGGAATCTCTGATCCTAATCTGCACTAAACTTCTGTCCTAGAATAGTCTGTGTCTGTGGATTAACTATGTCCTATAAATCATCTATGTAAGACTCTTAAAGCCAGAGATATTTTCTAATGTATCTTGTTTTTCCTCCCTAACCGATACATGAGGATGGATTGGTGAATCTTTCCAGGGAGCACTGGAAAACTTAGAAGATAGAGAAACTAGTACCCCCAGGATCAGATTCAGATCTGTCAGGGAATGCCTCACTGCTCTTCTTTGTGCTGGGGTGCAGCTGCATTTCCCAACAATATAGGGGAGCTGGACAGGATTCCCTTTTGCCCCAGGGGATCAGCTGCAGGCCAATAGACCAAGATGCCAATCCAGCAAGTTTCAAAAGGCTTTTACTTACACAGGTTTGGCTTTACAATTCAATATCAGGAAAATCCCAAACTTGTAGTTCCTAGCTAAGACCACACCACGTGGTGGGTTCTAAACCTCAAGCCAAGATGGCCACTGCACTCATGACCACGTGCTTGGGTCCAGGTAGAAAGGAATGCAAACAGGCAGAGAGCGGAGCCAGTATTATTTTAATAGTTAGATTGTTGTGTGTGTGTGTGTGTGTGTGTGTGTGTGTGATGAACAACTTGTTACATAGCAATAGTTAGTTGATACAATAACTCTTTAGTTCCCAGTGATAGGAATCTCAATTAGCCCCTGAGAACTTGAGGGGGCTCACTGGCGACATCAAAGGTACCAACTTAGTAGGAGAAACACTGGCCATTCTGAGTTTTTTACTTGTTTTGTAGGTCCAACTTTCATGGATCGACCCAGGAGTTTTCAGTCCTGCTTTATCATATTCTGAACTCACCTGAGAAAGAGAAACTTCATGGTCCAGCACTCCTCCCTGATATTTTTAGGCAGTTTCTCTAACTTTAATTTTACCTTTGGCTTATGAAACCTCTTTTAATGGATCCGTTGTGCTCCCTAAAAGCTCTGGGATTTTTATCAAATTACATGTTAGTTGACCCCTATGCATTTCTCCCCCATTATCCTGGCTGACTACAAGGTCCATATGATTATATATCATTAACCAAACAGAACTAAAGAAATCTCATAAATAGACATGCCAACCTTTGACCAAATACAGTTCACAGGCTCTTTCAGGAAAGAAGCGCCAGAGTTTTCTTTTGGCGTTTCTGTTTCTGAATTAAAGTGGGACTCGGTGAGAATAAAAAAAGGCATTAATCCAAAAGTTAAAGGTCTGGCTTCCTGTCTAAAACCTTCCCTTTATTTTCTGAGAGGTCTTGGCATTCTTTGACCTCACTAAGCCTTGCTTTTCACATCCTTTAATGATAATGATGCAGCCTGTCCTGCTACACTCCTAGAATTGGTGTGAGAAACAAACAAGCTAATGCTTTGGGAGTGATTTGAAATTTTCAAGACAGCTTCTATCTGTCAGCATTATCAAGTATTTCCTGGCCCAAAGAGACTGTATTTTTAAATGCTTTAGGTGATGGCATTTCCCCTATACAGAATGAAACACGAGTGAAGTAGTTGCTGGAGCACATCCCCAAGAGAAGAGGAAGCTCTGGGAGCAGCACCTCTGAGTTCTGGTGACCTGGAAAGAAGAGTGTCTTGGCTCCTCCCTGGATGCTGGTCACAAACTCCTATTCAGAACTGTCACTGTATGACTGAAACCCAATCATGAACACCTTTGTAATGGTCTAGATCATGGTGGTTCAATTTAAAAAAAAAATTAAATTAAAAAAGCTACTTCCTCTCTATGGCTATGGCAGCAGGTTTGGCATTTATTCATTAAATTAGACCAGCATCTCTCAATGAGGGCTACAGTTAAAAGTTGCATAAATGGTGGAGGGGTGTAAGGGCACAGTATGGACTAGGGGCCAACCAATAGGATAGGAGGAAACCAGGTTGGAAGGGGGCATGGCCAGAAAAAGTTTGAGAAACACTAGATCAGATCACTGAAGCATCTCTAGGTCTGGAGGGTACACCTCTACCTAAAAAAGGTATCACACACTTTCATACATTGTGGTGTCTGGATTGAGAGGACGAAAAATAAATCCACATAAACTGTGTAGAAATTTGGGGTCACACCCCTCAAATACTGCTTCAGTGACTACTCCCAGCTCTTTGCTAGGAAGTTGGGGATGACTCCCAGCCTGGTTCAGGAGACCATGTAGTTTTGGGATTAAATCCAGCCTCCCTCATGCAAAGTGTGTGCCCAGTCCACATGTAGAAATATTTTTAAGGTGTCAAGGAGATTAACGAAGGCGTTAGGCAAAAACATATTATACCTTCAATCTTAATAAATACCTACCTTGTAACTGACTTTAGAGGCTAGATTCAAATTTAGAATTTTTTAGTCTTCTCGGGGTTCTTTCCCAGGGCATAAGGACTTTTTTGCCCATCCTTTCTCTTCTGTTCTGTATAACAAAGACCATAAGGATAACACATGAAGTCATCTCCAACCCCGGGTTTTCATTCCAATCATGCTCTTTTTTTCAGCTATTGGACAAAGCATGCAATTAAGTTTCTGCCTCAGGTTGTACCCAGATTGGCCCTATCCTCACTCCCAAGGTCCTTAACTTTAGCTCTGATACTCTTCCACACTCTTCCCAGCTAGTCTTCCCAGGGGCTGGGTTCAGATAATAAAATTCCCTGCATGGAGTGCACACCTACATACCTGACTCTATGCCTGCATCACCATTGTTTCTGACTACATACACACACAGCTCTGGGCCCCACTGAGCTACTGGGAAGTTCATCTTCCCCTTCACATCCTGGGCATTGGACAGCTGCCAAGCCAGCTATTGAAAAACAGTCAAGGTGCCAACACAGAGCAAAAGAGTCAGGCTTTGATTTCAGCACCAGACTGTTTGACTAGCCTCTATCTTAGGTGTAACCAGCCTTAATCATGCTAGTTTTAGCTTTGCTCACCAGGAGCTCCTCTGTACCCTACAGTATCCTTTGCCCAGAAATTTGGGAACCAGCAGCTCCTATTCCACTTTCTTTCTACCCTGGTATCTCACTTAGTTTGCTCACTTAGTTTGCTCACTCTATCCTGTTCTTCATTCTGGCTTATGCTCTACCTTCCCCTGCGCTTCTCCAGCGAGCGTCCCTGATCAGTCACCTCTAGTTTGGTGCTCTTGCCACCCCAGGGATGACAAATCTGACTCACAGGCAGTGTCCCAGGAAATTCCTGAGCCCTGAGGGAGTACAAGAGATGCACAGGCAGTATGCCTAAATACTTTAAAGTTATACCTTAAGCCAACCAACTGTGAAATACGTGATTTTTTTCTCCTTCCTTGAAAAATGAACTTTTATAATGTCCTTGAAGTTCAGATGAGAAACTTAATTTATTAGACACCTCAGAGTTTTATGCTAGAGTAGGTAAGAAGTCAGCACTATTGTCCATCCCAGTCTTCCACAGAATCCACTGGATTCTTTCAGCACCAGTTTACTCCACATGGTGAGGGCCCATGCAAGACCGGGTATGACTAGCCCCACCCTTGTGCCCAAATTCCTTACACACCTCCCATAATCAGCTTCCCTTTCTCTCTCATTATTCCTCAGGATGAGCAACACAAGGGACATGATATCTCATACCCTGAGAGACTGAGTAGAGAGGGAATTTTGAGTTTCTCCTGGACGCCCAAATAAATGTGGCCTAAGAAAGAGAAGTCTGGGTTACACACACACACACACACACACACACACACACACACCATACACACATGTGTGCGCATGTGCAACATCCCTCTGCCCTGTGACTTTTAGTCCTGTGGAGTGGAAAGGCCTCTTTCCCAGATCTATGGACTCGTGGAAGCAAGAACATGAAGAAGTTTGATGAGTAGAATATGTCAAGTTTGAGAAGATGGTGAGAAATCTGCTTGGAGATGCCCCAGAGCTTCTGGAGCTGTGAATTTAAAGTCTGATAGAATGAAGGCAAACAGAAGAAACTGGAGATGTCTGAGCCAAACCAATGAAACTAAGTGGGCTTTCCCATAGCAGCTGACAGATGGTAGAAAGTTATTATAGACAACAGAGCTCCAAAGTACCCTGACATTACTACTCCCAACAATGCTAAGGTGGTTACCACTCTCTTAGGAAAAGATTTTGAGATACATGCTAGTGCAAGAGGCTGGAAAATAGAAATATATTCCAGTCAACCAAGATTGTCCCTGCCCGCTACCCCACACACACCAAAAAATTAGAGTACTAATTTAAAAAATTAGGATATATGAGGTAATGGACATGTAAAAGAAATTAGTAGACAGTCACAGGATGGAAGAGAGAGGGGGTGTGGCTTTAGCGACAACCTGTCTTCCCTCCAGCACTCAGCACCTCCTCTGTCTGCTCTTTCTGCTGTTTCTCAGGAGGACATGGAAAAAGGCTCCTCGCCCCCCAACCCCCCAACACACACACAGCTTCCCAGCCCCTCTACCCGCCCCCTCCTTTTTCCCAAGGAAAGTCTGCAGCAGTAGGCCACTATCAAGATACTGGGTGAGAGTCACATCTTAATTTGTCCTTGCACAGCTCATCAAAGGCTATTTCTCTCTTTGAATGAGCTGTAGCTATAGCCGTTATTACGCCCAGAAAGGCTGTGAAGTTTCCACGGATCAGCAGTTTTGGTAGTTGACTCTGCCTGATCAGATGTAGAGCAAATCATAAACTATTCAGCATGTAAACACTGAGGATGTGCCCTGCATGGGCAACTCCCGGAAAGTTTGTTTGGATGCAGTGTGTTGTGGAAAGGTTTTAACCCAGTCCTGGAGGCGGGGCAGCTCTCAATCTGATCAGGATCAGCTAAATCCAGCCAAGCTGCCCAGGATGTTTAAATAGGGGGAGGGGAAAGAACGAGAATAAAGCGTCTGTGTTCCATAGCCAATCTCCTCTATAAGAGTTTACCCTCTTCCTTCCCACTGAACACCCAAAGGTCACAACATCCTGGAGCCCCTTTGGCAATGGTTTTCTAAATGCTGCCACTCAACAATTTTGTGAGGTAAAGATGGTGGTACAGATCCCTTGGGTGCAAGCCAAGTGACCACTCAGGCTGAATCCTCACAATAACTTGCCTCACCTAGTGACTCTTTTACCAGGAGCCTTTCTACACATTCAAGCCTGTCAGATAATTCCTGTCTCTGAAGATCCCAGGTAAAAGGGTGGGATGCCATATGCTGCCAAATCCCTGTTTTGGCAAAGGTGTAGTAGGGTTCAGAGATTCAGCTTCTATCTCCAGATCTACTACTTCTAGTGACATATCCTGTTCTTAAGCCTTAACTACCTACTTGTAAAACAGGGTTGGGAAAACAGCTCAGAAGATAGCTTTGAGGCTTAAGTCATGTCCCATAGCAGTTCTGGTCCTGCTAGCTCTGCTCCACAAGCTGTCCATTTCTTCCGCTTTCTCTGGTCTCACTGCAGGAAAAACAGACGCCTGTGTGGGACTGGCTCAGAAAAGCATGTTGTATCTAATAATCCTTGTCCAGCCCTACTGCTCCCAGCCATAAATCCCCTCTGAGGCTATTCCTGAGTCTGTGTGGAAGCCCTACCCTCAGCCTGTTCTTTTCTGACTCACCACAGAATGTCCTTCCTCAACAGCTGCCTGAATTTCATCAATTTCCCCCTCCCCAGAGAGTCTTCTGGGGGAAAATCTTTATTTCTCCACTCATGCACAAAAAACTGCTTGTTGGCTAAGCAAGACCTCAGCCCAGATGACCTGGGTATCCAGGGTGACAGCAAATCTACAGCTGTGAAAACATGCCATTGCATTGGCTGACTGTCTCCTGATTGCAAGAGCCCTCTGGAACACCCACAGTAACTAAAAATCTCTGGGATCAGAGCAGGATGTGGGACTAAGTAAAGATTCAAACTCCTGAATCTTCTTTTTGACTGTTATATCTGTTTGCTGTTCCAGTGCCCACAGCCTTCCCTTCTACTCAGTCACACAGGTAGTGAAGTCTGGTCACACTGAATTCAGGGCCCCTGGACAGCCTTGGGGACCGGAGCCACAGTACAGTAGGTCAAGCACTTGCCTTACACGCTGTTGATCCAGTTTTAATTCCCAGCACTACATATGGTCTCTTGATCCCCTCCATGAGTGATCCTTGAGGGCAGTCATGAGTAAGCCCTGAGCACGGCCAGATGTGGCTCAAAAACAAACAAAGGAAACTCGTGGGCAGCCTTACAGTAACAAATGAAAGTGCTCCTCATTCTCACTTGCTACCTCAATCAGAACAACTGGCAAGACCTGCACCTATATTCCTCTCTTCCTCTTCCTGCCACAGTAAGGAGCCTGTGAAAGCCAGCCCCTGCTCAGGGGCAGGTCCTCCCTTATAATGTCTCTTTACACTATGCCCTCTCTCCTCCTCACGATTAATGCTTCCCTCTGGTCTGAACCATTCCCAACATTATACAAATGTGCTCTTTCATCTCCCAGTTAATAAACAAACAAAACAACACCCTCTTTATTAATTTATTTATTTATTTATTTATTTTTGCTTTTTTGGGTCACACCCGGCAATACTCAGGGGTTTCTCCTGGCTCTGCACTCAGGAATTACTCCTGGCGGTGCTCGGGGACCATATGGGATGCCGGGATCAAACGGGCCTGCATGAGCCGGCAGCATGCAAGGCAAATGCCTTACCCTCTGTGCTATCACTCCGGGCCCCAAAACAACACCCTCTTTTCACCCTCAGAATCCAGGGCTGTCAGTTGTCTCAGGCTCACTTCTGCATTCCCATCCCCTCCACTGCACAGTGTGCGCTGCTTTCGTTCCGTTCCCTTCTCTCCGTTGCTAACTGTTGCTAACAAGATCTGCATTGACTTCCATGTCGACACATTAGAATGTTTTTGGTCTTCATCTTGCTTGACTTAGCATCAGCTATCAGTGAATTTGATCACTGTCCTTTTGTTTTCTGTCTCTTCGCTTCCATTCACCAATTGCTTCCTGGTTTTCACACCTGCTCAAGAATTGCCTGCATTTTGGCTCCTTTGCTAGAACAACCACTTCTGTGTAACTCCTAAATTTGGGGCTAAATATATAACTCCTAAGTATGGAATTGCTTTCTTCTCAGTTCAAAGTCTTATTTTCTTCTCTTGCAAGGTAAAACTAGGTCATCTTTTGAGTTAAGATACTGTTTGTTTGCTTATCAGTCCTTAATCAAATTCTTCTGAAATGCAGGTTCTATATACAACTTAATTCTCCGTTGCCTGACTCATAAGTTTATTATAGTGAAACTTTTGGTCCCTTGAATTACTCTTTCTTCTTCAACCAAAAATATTAATTTTTAAAAATCACAACAATTCTACCCAGCAAATTATTCAAATCTATGAACTGTATTGAATGTTAGCTCCGCAAGGGCAGGGACCATTGTCTATTTTTCTCCTGATGTATATCCCACCAACTAGAACAGTGCCTGACACATAGTTAGAATTCAATTTTTATTGTTAAATAAATTATTCCTTTCATTTTTCTCATGTCTTACATCAGATCCATCAGCAATCTGATGAATTATACATCAAATTAGCTCCCATCTCATGGTATCATTCAAATCATCTCTCACCTGGGTGTCTGAAATAGCCTTTATTTTTGTCTTGAAGCCTCCAGATTTGCACCTTCCTAATCTCTTGGTCTTAAAACCCTGAATAGGAGCTTGGAAGTATAGCTCAGTGGTAGCATATAAGACTCAAATAAATGAGGTCCTGGGTTTGATCATTGACACCAAGGGGGAAAAGATTTTAAAATGCCTCAGTCTCCAACTTTATTTTAGATTCCTTTTATATTCCTTTCAAACCATCTCATTAAGTCTTAATCATTGGTCTTCCATGAAATCCACGAATTTTAAAATGTATGTCACCACAAGCCTTTTCACTTGTTGCGTTGCCTCTCTTGCCTTGAATGATCTTTCCTTTGTTAATAGCCCACATTGACATTTTCTATTAAAGTGCCCTCTTCATTAATACCGAATACAACCAGCTACTACTTTGATCACTAATATAAACTTCAAAAAGTGAGGAAGTGGTTTGGTCCTTTTCCCCTATCCCACTGGGTCTGATACACAGCATTTATCTATATTTGTCAAATAATGAATGACTAGGACGTGCTTCATCTATCTAGTTACATATGCGTTCTTGAGAAATCTAATCCTACATTCATAATCACTAAAATACTAAGTAACTCACATGTCAACAGAAGCACCCATTCTTTCAAATTTGCATACAGTTGAGAGGAGTGCCCTTCCCCACAAAAGTTCAATGCCCTCTTCAGGATGTTTTGAATTCCTGATATCTCATGCTCTAAAGAGCACTTCTGGTTTTAATTTGCTGCTCCTATAAATTCTCATTCTCATTCACATCATTTCTCAGGCAGCTGTTCTTAGCTTCCTGCTCCAACGTGACCCATATGAGAAACTCGGCTTCATCTTTTTCTCTGGTTCCAAAACCCACATAGTCAAATATTTTAGGACCATGCAGACTTTCTTGAAGTTTTGGAACATTGAATGGGATAGAGAAGATGTGGTCAGAAAGGCAAAAGTGTTCTTTCATATTTCAGCACTAGGGAAGGACTAACCTTAAATTTCAGTGTTACATATTTCTGCCCTTGAGAGTTCTGAGCAGGAGAGATAATTCAGTGGGTAAGGCACTTGCCTCGCACACGCCTGACCTGGATTCAATCCCCAGCACCACATATGATTTATTGAGTGATAAATGGAATGATCTCCAAGAACTGCCAGATGTGGTCCAAAAACAAACAAAAAAGTCCTTAAGTAACCATCGCCACCCACCCTGTCATGTGTGAGTTTTCCACTGAAGACTTTTCTCAGCTCTTCTTCCCCTTTTCTTTGATCATCCTCTTATTGATTTTGGAGATCAGTTTCCTATTATTTTCAATCAGAGGGCCAGTAAAAAGGGGCAGGAAGGAAGGAAAGAAGAGACATACGTCTTTCAAACACAGAGGGCAATCTATTTCCAGAGAAATAGTCCAGGTCCTTACATGCAAAGTGCCTTCAGTTTGTAGTTTTTAAAAATAATTTTTATTCCACCTTACTTACACATTCTGTGCACTAATTAAGAAAGTATATTTATAAACATGTCTGCATATAGTAATAGTGACTTAGAAAAAGTGAGAGAAAAAAATGAAAAAGAGAAATAGAGATACAAATTGAGATAATATAGAAACAGAGATAGTATTATGGGGGAGCTTGGGCATCACACCCACCAGTGCTCAGGAAACCATAAGTGGTGCCAGGTCAAATGCAGGTCAGTCACAGCTAAGGTGTGTGCCTTACCCAATGTGCTATCTCTCCAGGCCAATATTTTAAGACATTATTTTTATTCTTTTCCAAACAAGTGCTGTAGATAATAGGTTTTATTCTCTGTGGATCATGATCTTGAAGACTAAGCAGATTTCTCTTGACTGTGTTTGCAGTCACTCTATTCTCACCTCTTCGTGGTCATATGTGTTAAACCTTGGCTCAGGTAAAGCAAGTAACTGTGTTTGGTAGAAAGATTGGTGGAAATGGATTTAAAGACATTTACACAGGTTCCAATTCTGCTTGGAGCCAAGAAAAAATAAGAATTCTCATTTGAATGTTAAGTATTGAACACCACTTGCAATGGTATGACTTGGTATTTCAAGAACAAATTTTAGAACATTAAATGCAGGCAAAAAGTGCACATGATGGTTTCTAAGTGTAAGTAGTGCAACCCACAATGTGTAAGAGAAGGAAAAGAGAGAGGAGAGAGAGAAAAGAGATAAAGAACCTGCCATTTAGGCAGGCAATGGGAGGGGGGGAGGGAATTGGGGACATTGGTGGTGGGAAATGGGCACTGGTGGAGGCGGGATGCTGGAACACTATGTGACCGAAACCTCTAAATATGAGCAACGTTGTAATTGTATATTTCACGGTGGTATAATAAAATGTTTAATTAAAAAAAGAACAAATTTTAGCATGGAAAAAAACTCACACGGCTCAGAAACAATAAAGAAAACAGTAAAAGGTCTATGTTATTCTGGTGAAAGAGATTGAAACCATTTTCTCCAGATGAAAACATTTAGAAAGGTCATGTTTAGATTATCCCAGGAACATAATAGCTGTCTCCCCAGAGTTCAGCACAAAGTACACTCCCAGTCTTCAGTCTGTAGTTGAAGTAGAGTCTTGTTACTCTAAGCACAAGTTCATATATTCTAGACCATTCTGGGCCAAGAAAACTTGGTCTCTGAATACAAAAGAATTTGTGCTGTGGAAAGAACTCTGGTCCAATACTGCTTTGCATAAATTATAGGAAATTGGGCTATAAAGGGAATGATCTATGTTTATTTTCCTGTGAGTTACTAAGTGAGAAGCATGCTGTGTTCTAGAAAAGATAGAAGTAGGACTGTTCTACACTCCACAGCAAGGGGGAGAAAGGAGAGCACGACTGTTCCAATGGTTGTCTTCAACTGCTGTTTCACTGAGCTGCCTGTCTCTCCCAAGATGTCTCTTTTTTAAAGGTGTGTCAGAGAAACAAAGAAAGTCAGACATATTCTTTGCCTTTGGAGAAAGCTGTCCACTGGGGACTTGCAGTCCCTCAGATGAAGAAACAGTATTGGACTTTCTACATAGTTGGATTGCTAGCCTGTCTAGCACATGCCTTTGTCTCTTGCTTGGATCAGTACAGGTCACTTCATCAGAGTCAGTGACTAGCTCCTCTAGCCCACATTGTCACCTCTGCAAAAAGGTCCTCTGACCCCCATAACTAAACCAGCTTTAATTTCCTTTTCTCCCTGCTTCCCATTTTTATGTATCACCACACTCTGTTTTCTTCATAAGATTTTTCTATCTACTAATAAAACCATATTTTAATAATAGAAATATTTTCTACCTAATCATCTGTCTAGTATTTTCCTCACTAAAAAGGAAGTTTCAAGAATACAAAAAAGTATCAATTTTGTACAGAGCACTTAGATATTAAAACCATATTTCTAATGAAATAGAAAGGAATATTTCATATTCCTTTTCTCAAAATAAAAAAAATCAGAGGTCACTAAATTGAGAAGCCAACAATGAATAATGGCAAATTTTGACTCTGCATGTGCATAACCTCAACCATATATATGCATAATAGAAAAACTGAAGTAAAAATATAAAATTGTACTGCTGAAGGGATGAGTGTTGGAACATTGTATGAATGAAATCCAATGATGAAAAACTGCAATTTTTTTTATCTCCCTATGGTTTGATTATTTAAAAAAATGTAATTAAAAATTCTGATAAAATAAATAAACTTGGGATCAGAGAGTAGTACAGAGGTTAAGGCACATGCCTTGCATGCAGTCAACTCATATATATATATATATATATATATATATATATATATATGTATGTATATAGAGAGAGACATAAATAAGTGTGTGTATATAAATGTATATGTATACATACATATACATATGCATATATGTATACATATCACTTAATCACTTGATCACTTGACATCCCGTTATTCATCGATTTGCTCTAGTGGGCACAGTAACATTTCCATTTGACCCTATCATGTGCCAGTGTAGCCCATATGTATGTATATATACATATGTATATTCATATTTATGCATGCCCTGGCCCGCCACCCCAGCAGAGCCTTGCAACAAGCCAGGCGACCCCCACTCCATGAGGGCCTCCATTTTCCACATCCGGACTTCCCTCTCATCAGAACTCCACCCAGCAGACCAGCCTATCACAGCCCAGCTTGCTGTGCGGTTCATCAATAAATGCTGGCTTTAGAGGGTGACTACAAGAGTATGCTACCCGCACAGCAGAGCCTGGCAAGCTACCCGTGTTGTATTTGATATGCCAAATACCAGTAACAATTTTTAGATCTCATTCCCATGACCTGATGGAATGGTTTGAGGCTCTTTATGTTCCTGGAGTAAGCAGGTGCCCTTGGGCTCTACTAGCATGAGACAGGACATATGGAGATGTTACTGGTGCCGCTTGAGCCAACGGGAAGACAGTGATACAGTGATACAGTGATGTACATATACATATGTACACATATGTATATATACATTTATATGCATATAAATATGTAAATGTGTGTATAAATGTGTATATATACATATGTATATGTATATGTATATATACATATGTTTATACATATTGTATATTTACATATTTACATAATTTATCACTGTCTTCCCGTTCATTTATCTGCTTATCATTGCTTTCGGTGGGCACCAGTAACATCTCCATATGTCCTGTCTCATGCAGTAGAGGCCAAGGGCATTTCGCTTGCTCCAGGAACATAAAGAGGGCCTCAAGCCATTCCATCAGGGTCATGAAGGAGGTCTATAATTGTTACTGGTATTTGGCATATCAAATATGACATGGGTAGCTTGCCAGGCTCTGCCTTGGGGTATCATACTCTTGTAGTAATTTCTAAATCCAGAATTTATTGATGAACCGCAGGGCCAAAAGCGGCTGCGCAAGCCGGGCTGTGATAGGCTGGTCTGTTGGGTGAAGTTCTGATGAGGGAGTCCAAGTGTGGAAAATAGAGGCCCTCATGGGAGTGGGAGTCGTCTGGTTTGTTGTGAGGCTCTGCTGGGGTGGCGGGCCAGGGCTGAGCACTGCCATCCCTCACGGTCGCCTCGTGAGCAGCTGGGCACAGGGAGAGCCAGTAGCAGCTCTGCCCCCATGTCTGGGGAGTCTCTGGCCTGAGTGGGGATCTGCTGTATCTTTCCAGGCACTTCCTGAAGGCTCCAGAGAACAACGTGGGCAGCTGCGTCTGCAGGAGACTGTCTTCCCTGGGCCCTGGCCACGGAAGAGTGTGAACTGCTTAGAAGGTTCGTACCCCCTGATGAGGGTTGATGCTTGCACTACCAGAGCGGGTGCCCTGACATGAAGGCTGCTCTCCAGTTTCCTTTCAGGTTGGAGGAAGTCGGCTACAGATAGCAAAAGTGGGCAAGAGGCTACATCTACATATACATTTATATACATATATTTATATACATACACATATGTATATACACATATGTATATACATATGTATGAATATACATAGATACATGTATATACGTATATACATACATACACAAAATATATACATATTCATAGTATTGGTAGAGAGATTGGTAGAGATATTGTACACATACAGACACAAAAGATAGACTGATGGTGTCAGAACTCAGAGAACTAGTATAAGGGACTTTGCTTTTTTGGGTCACACTGGCGGCGCTCAGGGGTTACTCCTGGCGGTGCTCAGGGGACCATATGGGATGCTGGAGATCGAGACCCAGGCAGGCGCAGGCGGCCGAGTGCAAGGCAAAAGCCCTACCCATTGGGCTATCGCTCCAGCTCCCAAGGATATATTTTTATATCCTAGAATCATATGACCAAGCATAGCCTCAATATTGAAATTTGAACTGGATGATTCTTTGTTGTAAGAAGATTGTATCTCTAATTTTTCTGGCCCCCTTTCCCAGCTGTTTACAAGCAAAAATGTCTCCTTAAATTGCCAAATGTAAAAATAAATAAATAAATTGCCAAATATTCCTAGAGAACAACATCATCCCAGTTGTGAACCACTTGTTTGGAGTAACATGTATCATCTTCAAGGAGTTCAGTGATCTGAAACTTCTTGGTATCTCAAAAGGAAAGAGAGAAGAAAGCTAGGTTGATAATCGATGGCTTAGCTTTTATTCACAGCTTGAGGTCTAGCACAAGCATCGAAGGGCCAGAATCGTAATCCATCTAACCTTAGCTTCAGAAATAGACCAAAGATCTGAAGGATGAAGCCTGAAGCTCACTAGAGAAAGAAGAAGGAGGTAAATTAAATATGACTCGATAAAATAATTCATGCAACAGCGACAGGATTTAATTATGGGTAACTGCAGTCTATGAATGTGAATCAAAAAAAGTGCCAAAGGCACATTGTACAATGATGACTGAAATGATGCTCATCATAAATGACTGGCTCCGTAGCAAGGACTTGCTGGATGGAGCATGTGGAATGAGCTGCATCTGGTAGTGGCCTTAATCAATAGGCAAGTCCAGGTAGTCCAGAAGCTACAAAACTGATGGCATCATTGGCCCATGGCACTAGGAGGAGAGTGCTTTATAAATCATCTTGACATCAATCCAAGCAGGAGAAAAGCAAAGCAGAGGGTTCCCCCTCTTAGATCTGGAAGAATGTAACATGTACATAGATAAATGGAGTCAAGAGTAATGATAGGGGTGGGAAGGAATTGAAATGGGCTCAACTCAAAAACATTTAAAAACTAAACTGTTTTACAGAAATGCAAATTTAGTTACTAAGAGGGTGTCAAAACAGTTAAGTCAATCGACTTAGAAGGAATTTAGAATGGAAAAATCATTATAGTACCTAGTCCTCCCAAGAAAAACAGGAAAGACTGCACTGCAGGGAAGGCACAAAACCTTTCCCACATAGACAACCAGACAGCAAGTGGAAACTTGAGATACGGGCTACAAACTCCCACAAACGCTCAGGCACCACATAAGGCTGCCTGATGCTGAGCAGAGTCTGTGAATACGTCTTTGAAATCATCAATGGCAACAGCTGAATAGAACAGAAAGGGTGAAGCCTCCTCTCTTAAGAAAAGCTTAGAAAAATCTGGGGAGACCACTGACTTCATGATTTCCACAGCAGGGGGAAAGTCTTTTGAAGCTCTAAACCACAGCTTGAAGGCAACAATCTCTAAGAAAGTTACATTTAATTACAAAGAAATCAGCACAGATTTTCAGCTGGGAAATGTTCTGCAAACCTGAGGTTAAATTGCAGAGGAAAATATTAATGGATGAGGCAGCCAATCTATCTAAATAATTTAAACACCTTTTCCGGAAAACATTTGACACCATTCTTTTGTGAAAAAAAAAAACACTCATCTGCAAAAATATATTCTGGCATTTTACAAGTCAAGCTATTTTAACCCCAAGGAGAAAAAAGAATCCCTCAAACCAATTTCGAGACAGGCTATCAGATTACAGTCAATATTCTGGCATGCCGGGAAGAACACTGGGGCTCATTTGAAATACTGTGTGTGGCTCTGATAAGGACATAAATATGGAGAAGGTGCTGCAGAGAGCAACCAAGTGATAAAGAGACTCAAAGGAGACATACTTTACATTAACACGTATCTTGCAAAATCAGCAACTGCACAGCACTTGGTCAGCAAAGAAGGGGATTTATGAGAGAATTTCATTGAGATGTTAAGGAAAAATCTAACTGGATTACAAATGATAATGCAACAGGGCTGTTTGACTTTGAATTTAAAGGTCTACATAGTCAAATGAATAAAAACAAATTGATCACAAAACTTTGTCTATTTGTTAGGAAGTAGTTTGGAATTGAAAGAGTGGGGCTGACAGCAAAATGGAACAGCAGAGGAGCTGTCAGAATGTAGATAGAAAAAGAGAGTTCATAGTCTCTTGGATTTTGCATTATGGAATCAGCCTGCTCTAGACTGGAGAAACAGATATGTTCCTTCTTGATGCAACCTACTGTCTTATGTATAGAGGCTTGGGTTCACCTCATGGTACATTTTGTGCAGTCTTGTTCCATGATGCAGAAAGTAACTTGTTTCACTGTAGAAAAGCTTGATCACAGAGCTCAGACTTCTTAAGGTTCTCACTGATTTTTCTCATCTCTTATTTAGAGATGGATTCATATCTCTGGCAAGTCGATGTTTGCAATGGTTGGGAAAACTGCAAACTGGAATCATTTGCCTTTGAGGGAGTTTCAGAATGATGGATCATTCCTGAGCAATCTCTAGAGGAAGGGAAGCAAATAGGAAACCCTGGTTCTTCTTCCTTCCATCTTCTGTCTCGTCTTGGTGCCCCCTACTGGAGGCAAAGAGCTAAGCTCAGTCCCAAGGGCATGTGTGTAGCATACTGATCACCCTTATTTACATCTCACTGATCAAGCTGTACTGCAAACTCCAGGATTCTGGTGGGTGAAATAAACAATTTGGCATTGTCATAATCTTAGTAGTCAGAACTCACTTTAAAGAGACTACAAGTATACCGTGGCTAATGCGTCATTTGTTTTCATGGAAAAGAACATTGGTTTGGTAGAATATTCACACCGTTAGGAATTGACAATTTTTACTCAATTTCCAACTGTCACAAAAAGTAAGTGGTGACTTTAAACAATTTACTTATTGCCTTTTAAAACAGCAGCAAAAAATGCATTCCTTTATAGTGTTTAGCATGTCAGATACTATGTGCTTTATATATACACATATATATTATGCACATATAGTATCACTGTAGCACTGTCTTCCGTTCATCATCGATTTGCTTGAGCGGGCACCAGTAACATCTCCATATGTCCTGTCTCATGCTAGTAGAGCCCAAGGGCATCTGCTTGCTCCAGGAACATAAAGAGCCTAAAAGCATTGCATCAGGTCATGGGAATGAGGACTATAATTGTTACACAAATTATACACATATATTATATGTATATATACACATATATGTAATACATACATGTACTACATACTATATATGTATATATGAATATGGATATATATGGATATGTATGTATCTTGAGTAATGATTCTAGCAACAGTTCTGTAAGAAACAGGACCATTAGTTTAATTCACCCATATACTCAAGATAGTGTGGAGATGACCAACAGACCAACTCAGCAGGCCCAAATATGGAATTCTTCTTCCTACACTTTGCTGTAATTCCCTGAGTCTTATCACATGCCAG
Source organism: Cryptotis parvus (assembly GCA_021461705.1). Classification (NCBI taxonomy): domain Eukaryota; kingdom Metazoa; phylum Chordata; class Mammalia; order Eulipotyphla; family Soricidae; genus Cryptotis; species Cryptotis parvus. The sequence continues at coordinate 39,175 of JAJIBD010006804.1, read as the reverse complement.
GCACCTATTGTGTGCATGAGAAACTGTTTTTAGTATTAAAGCCACAGAATCTTAATAAAAAAACAACTTGTTTTTAAAAAAGAAATGTTCCTACGAAAAAAGACATGCGCACTCAGGCCAAAGTCAGACTTTCAATTCTCTACCAGAAGGCACTAGTTTGCACTTTGGTAAGGCCAACGTGGGCTTGTAAAGACGTTCTAATTGGGGCCAGAGAGACAGTACAGGGTTAGGGCACCTGCCTTTCACATGACCCACCCAGGTTTCAATTCCAAGTACTGCATATAGTCTCATAAGTACCCGAGGAATGATCCCTGAGTAATAGAGCCAGGAATAAGCCCTGAGCACAGGTGGGTGTGGCCCATCCCCTTCTCCAACAACAACAACAACAACAAAACATTTGTTTCTAGCTGTCTTTAGGACCCAAATCTGCTAGAAAATGCGGTGTTCCTGTAATGACAAGAAGTCTTCCTTAGAGACTGATTTCTCTTCTTGAACATTGATGCCACCCTCCAAAGTCATTTGCTCAAGTGAAGCCAGAGAGAAAACTGGACTGGGTCTGGAATGCAGATTACATCCCAAATCATTTTTGTAGGAAAAGAAGTGCAAAACTTCTCTGCGTCCTTCTCCAATACACTAACACTGGGCGTCTCAACCAGAGGCAAAGGCTGACCCTCAGGATATTCTAAGAGGGCCACAAGTGAAAATTACCAAAGAGAGTAAATTTAGTGCCACAGCAGGAGTCCAGGGTACAGACAGGAGCAGAAGAAAACATGTTGAAAAGTAGCTGATAGGAGAAAAGTTGAGAAACAGGATTCTAGAGGACCTTTGGGGACTCATTGCTCCTCTGGACAGCACAACGGCCAAACCTTCCTGCCTCCCACCCCAAGTGCTACAAAAATGAGTATTTGATTAGAAGTTGCCACCACGCTCTGCACACCCACCTGATTTCCAACCCCTGGCACCATGTGCCCCTGCCAGCACTGCCAGAGCGCAGCCCCGGGACATCCCAACACCACAACACTGGGCCTGGTGTTTCTCCCGCTCCACCTGGTGGGTGAAATAAACCAGCTTGGCAGTCTCAGATGCTAGTCCTGAACCAGCTGACACAGCTGGCCAAGGAGCCATGGGCTCCCTGAGCACTGCTTAGGAGCCCAGCCCCCACAAAGGTTGTTGAAGCCCCGGGAGTTTGTTGAGTCAGTATTCAGCAACTAGGTCTCCCAGGGGCTATGGAGCCTCAGGCCTTGTGTACAGTCTGCCTAGCCCTGGGCTTCCTCAGTTGATAGGCGGCAGGAACCACAGCCACCTCACTGGCCTGGTGGACACCTCACTTTCTGCAGTGGCCTCACAAATTACACAAACTATGAGCGTCCAACTGGGGGTGTTATCCCTTTCCCCCAATTTTTCTGGGTTCTTCTCAAGCTAGACTGGCAAACAAACTCATCAGTAGCGTTTAAGGGGAAAAGACTATATTTATTTATTTTTTTGTTCTATATATTAGTTCATTTATTTTTTATTATACCATCGTGAAACATACAATTACAAAGGTGTCAAAGGTTCTGGAATACAGTATTCCGCACCATCCTCCACCAGTGCCCATTTCCCACCAATGTGTAATACAGGTACCCCAGTTTCCTCTCTTTCTCTCAAAAAAATTTAAAGTGTATGTATGCAGGATTTGCTTGGCTGCAAAGTAAGGGGAACTGAGCAAGGTTTCCTATCCAGACCTAAGGAATGAGTTAGAGGCCTGGACTTTGAAGGGGTTAGGGGGTTTACATTACTACAGAAGAGAGTTCGGGACCCAACATATAGGACACAGGGTAAGGCACTTGCTCTGCACACAAACAACCCGACTTCAGTTCCCAGCCCTGTATGTGCTCCCTTAGGCTCTGCCAGGGAGTGACCTCTGAGCACAGAGTCAGGAGTAAGCCCTGAGCACAGCTGGGTGTGACTCCCAAAATAAAAATTAAAAGAAGAGAAGAGGGTTCATATGATAGAACCTTGACTCTAAGTATTTGCTCTCCCTAAGATGAGCTGTCCATGGGGCTGCAGCAATAGCACAGCTTTGCGCAGCAGACCTGGGTTTCTACCTCTGGCACCCCATATGGTCCCCCAAACACCGCCAGGAGTGAACCCTAAGTCCTGGCTCAGGGTTTGAGCCAGGAACAAACCCTGAGCACTATGGTGTGCAACAAAAAAAAAAAAAAGAAAGAAAAGAAAAGATAGGTTTCCCTGACTTAAAAGAAAAGTAAAGAGAAAAACACTATGCAAACAAAACAAAAATAGCTATTTTGGGGAATGACTCTAAAACTAAGAAAGTTTCATTGTTCAAGGTTTCCATATTTCCTGTGAGGCTCACGGAGTCTCTGCTAACCTTCACTTCACAGAGTGACATGACAAGGTGACACATACTGGGAAAAAGCCTATTCTGGACATCCTTGAAACAGCCTATGGAGAGGTGTCTGGGGGCCTAAAGCAGGAACTTTTCCTTTCGGGGTTTGGAGGCTGGAGGCTCACAGTGAGGCATTGCTGACAGCTCCAGAGATCCTTCCTGGCCTTCTCTGACTCTGGGGCCACCAGGAGCCCCTTGGCTTGGGCAGCTTGGCGCCCATCTCTGCCTTTCCTGGGGCCTTCTCTCTGGATCTCTGGGTCCTCTTGTTTTCTTTAGGAATATCTGCCATTTGCTTCAAGCAAGGCTGATGACCTCATCTCTGCTGTTCACTAACTCCATTTGCAAAGACCCTATTTCACAAATTGGGGGAAAGGGAGAGGTGCTCTGTGAACCCAGGAAGCGGGTTAGATTAGCTGAGCGCAGGAGTCAGGGCAGTGCCTCTTTCAATTCAGCCACACGACAGGCTTTGAAAGAAACAGGGGTGGTTATTGTTTTGGCTATTACTGTGGCTGCGGGATTACCATTGTTTCCCTAGGGAAAGAAAAAAAGGTTTGATTTGAGAATAAAAGGGCAGGCCTGAGGAGCGGTGAGGGGGTGGGAGAGTAGCTAGGGGAAGAGAAGAGTGGCCAGGTGCGTGGGGAGAAAGGTAGCAGCTTAAAGCTCCATAATGAAATAATGCAGCATAAATGCAACCAAGCATTAGCATTTGAAGAGCGGAGTAGGAGGCTCAGGAAGGGGAAAGTGGGTTCGGAAAAAAAAAAAAAAGCATTAAGGTGGCAATCATCATTAAGGCTTTTATTCTCAAGCCCTGAATCAAATACCAGGTTTGTTCAGGAAAGCTGGACACCTCAGCCTGGTCCATCTATAGTGTGGTCTTAGTTCCCTGAGGGAAAAAGAATCTTGGGAGGAAAGTTGCTCTCCTAGTTAGGTAAGGTATTTTCCTCCAGTTTCCGTAGAAGACACAGGGGAGTTAGATCTGGAAACAATACTCAGGGAGCTGAGTCCAGCTTGGACAGTCCGAACTGTGAAGAACAGTGCTAAGCTCAAGGAGAAGCTCCTGTGACCCCTGAAGACTCCTGTGTGACATGTGAAGTGAAAGGCGGCTGGATGCTTCTGTGATGAAGGTCTCTTGGATGCTGCGCTGAAATCAATTGGAACACAGCAAACACTCATTCTGGTGGAAATTGGGCAGGTGTTGTCACTAATTGTTTCCACCTAAGTGTGACACATGGTTATGCCACTGGCAAAGATGCAATGACTAGAGTTTAGGGATGCCTAAAAATTAAATATAAAGATTCCCCTGACCACTAACTTCTTTTCCCCTATTAGCTTCTCAACCAGTGTTCTTTCCTGTTTTTGTCATTCGATCTAATATAGGGAAGATAATATGTTTACAATATTGTTGATTACTTTTGGCCTTCGTATAACAATAACTTCACCTCAGCACCAACCAAGGGCCCAAGACAACCCACCTGTGCCCCTGTGCCACATACCATTCATCTAATCCACTCGCAAATTGGAGATGGGGTGGACCACACCGGCAGTACGCAGGACTCAGGACTGCACTCAAGAGATCACTGCTGGCATGCTTGGGGGGAGCATACAGTGTGCCAGAGATGAACCCTGGGTTGGTCGCATGCAAGGCAAGTTCCCTACACACTGTTCTATTGCTCATCCCCTGCCCCCAATTTTTCTTTTTTGGTTTTGGGTCACACATAACAGTGCTCAGTGCTGACTCCTGACTTTGTGCTCAGGGATCACTTCTGGAAGTGCTCAGGGGGCCGTATGTAGTGCTGAGAATCAACCGAGGGTCTGATGCAATGCAAGTGTCTAGCCCTGTCCTCCCTCTTCACCCTCTCTTTTTTTTTTGCTTTTTTGGGTCACACCCGGCAATGCTCAGGGGTTTCTCCTGGCTCTGCACTCAGGAATTACTCTCCTGGCGGTGCTTGGGGACCATATGGGATGCCAGGAATTGAACCCGGGCCAACATGTGCCGGCTGCGTGCAAGGCAAACGCCCTACCTGCTGGGCTATCGCTCGGAGGGGCCCCCTCTTCACCCTCTCAGCAGGACCTCTAACCCTGTGTGTGTGCGCACGTGTGTGTGCGTGTGCATGCACTCACAAGTGTGTGTGTGTGTGAGTGTGTGTGTGTGTGTGTATACTAAGTCCTTTTTAACATTCTGGTGAAGTGCAAGGGTCCCTTTTTCAGAAAATGTATTAAACAAAATAAACTACATAGGACTACAAAACAAAAAATAATGTCATAAGAGAGCTATTAAAAATTTTTAAAAATTCCCTCATTCCGGAGGACCTCCATTTTCCACATCCGACTTCCTCCTTGTCAGAACTCCACCCAGCAGACCAGCCTATCACAGCCCGGCTCGCTCATCAATAAATGCTGGATTTTGAGATGACTACAAGAGTATGCTACCTGCACGGCAGAGCCTGGCAAGCTACCCGTGTCGTATTTGATATGCCAGATACCAGTAACAATTATAGACCTCATTCCCATGACCTGATGGAATGGTTTGAGGCTCTTTATGTTCCTGGAGCAAGCAGGTGCCCTTGGGCTCTACTTGCATGAGACAGGTCATATGGAGATGTTACTGGTGCCCAAGCAAATTGATAATGAACGGGAAGACAGTGATACAGTGATACCGTGAAAAAAATTCCCATTATGGGGCTGAAGTGACAGTACAGGAAGTAAGGTTCTTGCTTTGGCCATGACCCTGGTTTGATTCCCCAGTACTGCACATGGTCCCTGTGCACCACCAGGAGTGACCTCAGAGCACAGACAATGAGCCGAGTCCTGAGCAGCACCATGGGTGTGGTCAAACAACAAAACAAACAAAACAAAAATTCCAACAAGATAAACAATTTTGTGAGATGGTGAACAGTTTTATTAATGTATTAAACAACAAGACTAGCCACATCTAGAAGTCTCTATAGCTACGTTGGTTTCAACACAATGAGGCATCTATAAATTGTATTTCACAGTCTACAAATATACCAATGATCCGTTGTCTACAGTTATAATGGAAGGAAATGCTACATTTGAGCTGAGTTCCTCTGCCCCACCACCCAATCAAAGAATTCTATTCATAGAGATACGTTGCCTCCAAATTTAGAATTCCTGTTCTAAGTAAGCTTTTCAGAGGGACCCGTATTTCAGAGTTCTGTGAGTCTGAGTCTGACCCCTCGGTTATGTTAGCAAAGGGCGCCCCCTGCTGCTACAAAACTCATCCTGTATCTCTGAAAAGTCATTTAATTGGCTATGTTCGAAAACAATAGGTCAGGCAATTAATTCACTGACTCACTTGGAGAAATGGAGCGGGAAGGCTACTTGTCAGCCCTGCCCCAGGGTATCTAATCAGCACTGATTTAAAAGCCCCATTTGGCTTAATGGGAAACTGCTGATAGCTGGAGCTCTTGGTCATTAGCTGAGAGGACAGATGCCAGCCTAGCAGGCTGCTTCTGTGAAGCACTCCTGGTCAACAACACGAACCCTGCAGATTGCTTAAAGGTTATATTCCCGGTAGACCTCTCACCAAGGTCTTTAGGACTTGCTTTCAGAGCTGAACATTTGGAATAAAATGGGAAGGAGAGGAGAAATGAATTCAGGAGCACATAACAAAAACTCAGCTAAGAATTTTCAATCAATTCCTAAAGCAACCCTGCATGGAAATAAGTATCATTGCCATTATTATTACTGTGACTCTTATACTGTGACTCTTACTATTTGTCACGGGAACTGAAGCTTGAGAGAAATATCACTTGCCCTTTGGTCACTCTGGATGAATATCTGTGTGGGTTGGGGAAATGGGGAGCCCATCTGATGCTCAGACAAAGCACTGGGACTCTCACAGCAGTGCTTATCTTACTGACACAGAATTCTGGAACCTGTCCTCGGCTTTGAATCCCAGCCTTCACTATTTACTAATAATGTGGAGTTAGACAAGTTTGCCACTCACTGCGTGCCTCAGCTCCTATATCTTCAAAATGAAGATACCAATAAACCTATTTAAGGGTTGCTGTCATGATTAATGACATAAATATTAACTCCATATTAAAATGTCCAATACTGGGGCTGGAGTGATAGCACAGTGGGTAAGTCATTTGCTTCATGCGGCCGACCCAGGTTTGATACCCAGCATCCCATATGGTCCCCCAAGCACTGCCAGGAGTAATTCCCGAGTGCAGAGTCGGGACTAACCCTTGAGCATCGCCGGTATGGCCCAAAAAGGAAGAAAAAAAGTCCAGTACCATCTGTAGGTACTCAATAAATGGTAGCTTTTATAACTGGTAAACAATATTGGCAATTATTGTTATTGCGGAATTAAGGCCCTTTATCTTTAGCTTTGACAATAACATAGACAATAATTCTCCGTTAATAGTATGTCACCAAGGGAAGATCTAGAAAGCCTCGTTTCCCTCTTAGTTTCCCACTATCTCTGAAGAGCGTACATTAACTGTTTCTGTAGAAGCCACTCATGGGTTTTAAATGAGAAATATTTACTTGCTTCATGTGGGAATTGTTATTCCTGCTGACCAAATGCTTTCTTGAACTTCCCAGGTATAGAGTAGAATTATAATTCTTGAAATTTTGGTTTAGTTGAGTAGGGTCTTTCTGGCCAATAGATCGTTCTCTTCTAGTTTAGCATTTAATAGCTCACTTGAGACCCTCCAGAGATGCATTTGTCCTTTGTTGTAGTATCAGGTAGCGGCAGTCCCTCAGTGTATGTGTCTAAGAGAATATGTGAATGCAACAACCAAGTAGAATCCCCAAATAACTATGGGGCAAATACTATGAACAAAGATTATCTTTCCTTTGCTAAACACATTTAAAAATGGGGGATGATGCTGCAAAATGTTTTCCTGACTAATGCAACCTATCCTATGAGAATGTTGGTAACATGAAGGAAACAAATGATATAATCTGTGGTTTCAGCTACGAAGGAAGTGAATTCATTCTGATTTGACTCCATGCTTACTCTTCCATCACCGAAAATTATGTTCAGAGGCAGGAGAGATAGTACAGCTGGTATGGGTCTGGTCTCACAGCCAGCTGACCTGAGTTTGATCTCTGATAACAAGTGATCCCCAAAGACCCACCAGGAGTGATCCCTGAGCACAGACCTAGCGGAATAAGTTCTGAGCACAGCTGCGTATGGACCCCTCACCCCGAAAAAAATATGTTCATATAAAACTCTTTGAGCCAGCAGTTTCCATAGCATAGACATATACCCCCCAAAAAATCTGTCAGTAGTAAGCAAAGCAATCCTCAGTGACTTCAGCTTTTTACTCAACTCCATCTGCTTTCAAATGTACTGCCAGGCAAGACATTCAGATTCCATGTGCTCTTAGCTCCCTCGTGTGGTGTGTAGAACAAATGACATGTACATGTGGCCATAAAAGCAAGATCAGACTCAGTACCCTATAACCCTCCAGAGGGAGACTGTATCTGATAAAAGAAATCATTTCCAGCTATATAGGACATAAAATAAAATGTGGGGCCAGAGCAATAGTAGTGGGTAGAGCACTTGTTTTGCACATGACATACCTTGGTTCAATGCTCATGCCCTGTAGGGTTCAACCCCCTGAGCCTGCCCGGGTGATCCCTGAGTACAGAGGAAAGAGTAAACTCTGAGCACTGCCAGGTGTGGATTAGAAACAAATAAAAAAAGGCAGATTGCTTGCCTTGCTTGCAGCTGACCTGGGTTTCATTCCCATCACCCCAGAGGGTCCCCTGAGAACCTCAAGGAGTGATCCCTAAGGGCAGAGCAGAAAAAAAAGCCCTGAGCACTACCATGTAACTCCAAAAAACAAAAGAATAAAAAAGGCAAGAGGGAAATGTTTCTGTGATGTGAGACAGGAACTCAACAATTTATGTGTGTTTATGTAAACATATATGAAAATATTCATATACAGTGGTGTGCATATACATATAATATATACGTATACACTGGTGTGTATAACACAAATATAACAAATGATATATATATAAGCAATAAAGCAACAGAAAGTAATATTACTTTAAAGAATTGACTAATGTGATTGTGGAGGTTAAAATACAAAATCAACATTCCTATTTAAAAAAAAAGACAGTGCAACATACTTAATGATCTAAACAAACTTATTTTAGTGCCAAAAAATTACTAAACTGGTCAAAATAAGGAAATTTGACACATACCTCAAAGAAAAATCAGTTATTTAAAGCATGTTTAAGAGCAGTAGATACAGTAGAATGAAGTTAAAACAACATTGTTGGGAATAGGGGAAGGTCAAACCCAGTGGTGCTCAGGTGCTACTCCCAATCTCATGCTCAGAGCTGCTCCTGGCAGTGCTCAGGAGATCACACTAGTGCTGAAGGTCAAACCTAGGCCTTCTTTTTGCAAAGCTGTGGTTCAGTTCTCTGAACTATATTTCTGGCTCCCAAACAACTTCTATGTGTTCAGGAAGCTAAATCACTTGTATCACTTGTATCACTTGTCTTCCCGTTGTTCATCAATTTGCTCAAGCGGGAACCAGTTAAATCTCCATATTCCTGTCACATGCTAGTGTAGCCCAAGAACAACTGCTCGCTCAGGAACATGAAGAGCCTCAAACCATTCCTTCAGGTCATGGGAATGAGGTCTGTAATTGTTACTGGTTTTTGGCATATCAAATATGACACGGGTAGTTTGCCAGGCTCTGCCATGCGGGTGGGATACTCTTGTAGTAGCTTCTTATCTCGTGCATGTATTGATGAACTGCAGTGGGGAGAGATCAGCTTTTCTGCTGGGTGGAGCTCTGACAAGCTGTGGAGTCCGAAGGTTGAAAATGGCGGTCCTCATGGTGTGGGGGTTTCTCTGGCTTCTTGCGAGGGCTCTGCTGGGATGGCAGGCCAGGGTTAGAATCTGTCTTCCCTCCTGAGTGCCTCATGATCAGCTGGGCACAGGGAGAGCCAATAGCAGCTCTAACCCGTGTCTCTGAGTCTCTGGATCAGGCATTCCTGGGCTTCAAATAGAAAACTGTAGGGTGGGACTCTGACAAGCAGGGCTGTGATCAGCTCTTCTGCTGAGTGGATCTCTGATGAGTTGTGGAGTCCAGAGGTTAAAAATAGTGGCCCTCATGGTGTAGGGGGTTCCTCTGGCTTCTTACAAGGCTCTACTGGGATGGCGGGCCAGGGCTAGAACCCGCCTTCTCTCCAGAGCACCACATGATCAGCTTGATCATGAATCAAGAATTGAAATAGACAGCCGTCTATTTCAAGCCCAGGTATGCCTGATCCAGAAACTCAGAGGCACGGGGTAAAGCTGCTACCGGCTTTCCCTGTGCCCAGCTGATCAGGAAGCTAAAGAAAACAGAATCATAGAAGAAAAGTGGGAAACATTTCTAAAAAGTCAAATGATTGTTTAAAGATGAAAAAAACACAACATCTAAAATAAAACTGACATAAAACTGTCTCTAAATCTTTAACCAACAGAAAAAACTCCTTTATAAAACACACCCTGTGAGATGGGCAGTTCACTTTGCTTAATGGCCCAGCAATGCTTGGGGCTACAGTTGCCTTGGGCAGGCAGGTGGGCAGGGGGAGGGAGGGGGGAAAGTCACGTGGTGCAGGATCCACACAAGGGTGCTGTCTCCCCAGACCCATCAGTTTACTTTTCACCTTTCTGTGTTTGAATGATCATCTCATGTTTTACCAATTCTGATCACACCCAGTCTTGTTATGGAAACCCCTAACTTAGCAATATTCAGATGTGCTGAGATATTTATGTTTAGAATTTGTATCTCATTCAGACACTAGTTGATCTAGAATTTTATATACTTTGACTCATTAAACACTAATCGTTGAATTAATTGTGGAATTTGTATTCCTGACAGGCAGAGCCTGGCAAGCTACCCGTGTCATATTTGATATGCCAAAAACCAATAACAATTATAGACCTCATCCCATGACCTGAAGCAAAGGGTTGAGGCTCTTCATATTCCTGGAATGAGCAGTTGCCCTTGGGCTACACTAGCATGTGACAGGATGATGGAGATGTTTTTGGTACCCGATTGAGCCAATCAATGAACAGTGGGAAGAGAAGTGATACAAGTATTTTTCAATGAGATCCTTATCCAAATAGATTTTTTAGAGGCCACTTAGAACCTTGATTTAGCTGCATTATTTCATAACTATTTTAGCCACTTTTTAACTGAATAATTGTTTTATTTTACCTATTTGTTTGAAATCTTGGCTCAAGAACTTTGTGTCTATTGTCTTGTCTATCTGCTGAAGACTTACATGGTCCCTTAAGAAGGAAGATATACAGAAATAAATCCCTTAAATAAACAACTAAACCCAAGTTTGGTCCATCAAATTCCATTTAAAACAGTAACAAGAGGGCCAGAGCAATAGTAAAGTGAGTAGGACATTTGCCTTGCATGCTGCCAACCCGATTCAATCCCTGGCATCCCATATGGTCCCCTGAAAACAGCCAGGAGAAATTCCTGAGTACAGATCCAGGAGTAACCCCTGAGCATTGCGGGTATGACCCAAAAACGCAAAAAAAAAAAAAATACACCAATAACAAGTACCTGAGAGATAATACTGGGGTTAAGACCATGCCTTGCATCCTCTTGACCCAGGTGCTACTCCCTGGCACCACATATAGTACATTGTTGGAGGACAGGTTTAGCTATTCTGGGAGTTTTGTTGTTTTGCCCACTCCCAGCTTAATCTATTTAAGTCAAGGTTCATTCTAATGAGACCTCTCTTCTATGTAAACACTGCTAGAGGGTGTGGCAGTTACAGAAGTCACCTTGACTGAATAACTTCTGACTTATACATCTACAAAGACTTCTATGTTTTCTAGATTGGGCACAGCTCCTCTTATAAAGGTGCCTTCCAGAGAGGCAGGCTGGGGGTTAAGAGAAAAACTAGGAAAATTGGTGAAGGGAAGTGAGCATTGATGAAGGGACTGGTGCTCAAACTTTGTGTCCTGGAACTCAATCATTAATAATTTTGTAGCTTTGTTTCTCATAGTGATTCAATAAATTATGTTAAAAGGTATCAAATGATTCAGAATATGGCCCCTTCCTAACTCTAGTTGACCAGGTAACCTGAGACTCCATATATTTTTAGTTATTAGGATTATTTCTTGTTTGTCATGATTTTTCTCTAAATTTTCTTGGTTTTGTTTTGGGGTCATTCTGGGAAAAGATGCTCAAGATCACTCCCAGTGGAGCTCAGGGGACCATTTGGTGCTGGGAATCAAACGTGTCCTTCTCATACATAGAGCTCAGCCCTCTGAGCTATTCTCTGTAGCCCTGAATTTTCCTGAAATTTATATATCAAAGTTATAATATCCTCTTGGCAGAACTGCTTATGTGAATCTTCATTATGATATTAATGTGTATATGCAAGTTGGGTGAGAAACATATTTTCTTTTTTTTCCCCAAATTTTATTACACCACTTTTAGACATACAATTGCAAGATGCTCATGTAGAGTTTTGGTTCTACAGTGTTCCAACACCCATCCCTCCAACCGAAACCCATCTCCCATCACCAATGTCCTCACCTCCCTCCCCCTCCCACAACTCAATTACTGTATGTCTTTTCTCTCCTCTATCTCTCCCTCCCGCCTAACTTTCCTACACATTGTAGAATGCAATACATTAAAGGACATAACTGTTTCCACTAGTTTGATGGACCGCGTGGCCGCTTGCGGCCACGCGACAGAGGCCTCATGGTCAGCATCTGGACAGCGAAGGCGGTGGCTAGTGTGGTGGGCGAGCCTCATCCGGTTGCTTCCAGGACCCCCCAGAGGTGATGGGCCCACTCCCAAAACCCATCTGTCCTCCTGGGAGCCCCATGGTCAGCTGAGCCTGGGGAGAGCAGAGTTCCAGCTTCCCCAGCCGCGAGAAACATTTTCAACTAAAATAACAATGGCTACTCTGTGGGAAATAATATTAAACAATTCAGTAGGCAACCTCTTTGGTATGCTGGAGTCCTCAAAATAAATGTTGGTTCATTAAATAGTATTGAAGAACCTTTGGTAGTGGAGGTTAGAGTGGGCATGGGCCATTCCAAACAGTGCCCAGGGGGGCTATTCCTGGCTTCCTGCTCATGAGTGACCCCTAAGGGTATTTGGGGGACTATACATGGTGCTAAGAATTCAAACCAGGGTCAGAAGGTCCAAGGTAAGTGCCTTAACTCCTGTCTTATATCTCAGACCCAGTCTCAAACTCTTACTCATTATCATCTAACATATTTGTATTGTCTGACTATCTATCTATCTATCTATCTATCTATCTATCTATCTATCTATCTATCTATCTATCTATCTATCTATCTATCTATCTATCTATCTATCTATCTATCTATCTATCTATCCATCCATCCATCCATCCATCCATCCATCCATCCATCCATCCATCCACCCATCCATCCATCCATCCATCCATCCATCCACCCACCACCCACCCACCCACCCACCCACCCACCCATCCATCCATCCATCCATCTATCTATCTATCTATCTATCATCTATCATCTCTCTTTCTGGCTATTATATTTGTAATCTTTGTATCATATTTTCATTATCTTAGCCACTCAACCCCTTTGCTTTTATGCTCCTTGACTCTTTAGATATATCATCTTGTTTTTTTTTTGTTTTTTTGGGTCGCACCTGTCAATGCTCAGAGGTTACTCCTGGCTCTGCACTCAGGAATTACTCCTGGTGGTGCTCAGGGGACCATATGGGATGCCCGGGATCGAACCTGGGCCGGCATAGGCCGGCCGCGTGCAAGGCAATCCCTACCCGCTGGGCTATCTCTCCGGCCCCTCGTCTTGTTTTCTTAAGTATTTTCTCAGAAAAGCCAATCATAAAATGTCCTCTTAAAATTGCTAAACCAGAAAGATAAATAGAAGTCGAATTTAAACTTTAGAGCAATGTTAAGGGCTACAACTAAGCAATTTTTAAATTTAGTAAAACCAATACAAATTTGTTGCAGAATCTGGGATTTTTGTCAGCTATGCATTGTTCCAGGCTATCTAATTTATAGTTAGCTTATTTAATAACTTGCTTCTCAAGAAAGCAAAAATGGTTCAGTAAATGGCTCCCAATTTAAACTAAGACTAAAGATAGTTGTGTCTTATGAAAAAGAAGCTCATGAATAAGTATACCTACAGATATTCTAAGGAGAATATCCATCAAAAGAAATAGTAAAGCAGCTGTATAGAATTAATATTAAAAAATTCTAGAAACTCATCAATTCAACAACAACAGTAAAAACTGTAAGATTTCCCTTCCCAACCTCATCATTTTGGGTGGTGGTGAGAGTAGGGGAACACCTGACTATGCTCATGTCTTTTCCCTGGCTCTGCATTCAAGGATCACCCCTGCCAGGGATGAGATGCCGGGGACTGAACCCAGATCAAACACATGCAAGGAAAATACCTTACCTGCTGTATGATCCCTCTGCCCCCAACCCAGTCCCAATTTTAAAAGGGAAAAAAAAAAACTGTGCTGACTTTCCCAACACCAAACAAGAGAAATGACAACCAGACACATGAAAAGGTGCTTGAGATTATTTTTAATCAGAGATCACTTGTCACTTGCCACTTGTCTTCCCGTTGTTCATCGATTTGCTCAAGCGGGCACCAGTGGTGTCTCCATTCGTTGGGATTGAGGTCCAATATTGTTACTGTTTTTGGCATATCGAATACACCACGGGTATATTGCCAGGCTCTGCCATGGCTCTGGATTTATCCCAGGAGGTCCAGTCTGCTGTCAGGCTAGAAGCATTCTCATCTCCCTCCTTTTCTCCTCCTCAGTGAATAGAGTAATCTGTAACAGGACAGGTCTTCAGGTCCACTGAGACTGGAAGAGGGCAGTGGGGTTCATGAAACGGTCCAGGACGGGGTTTAGGGTTTAGGTTGGGGCTTTAGGTTTATGAGCTAATCTGGTCTATTTCTATTCTTGCATTGACCATCTGAATTTCTGGAATGTGGTTAGTTTCTATTAATTTAGTGTACCGCCACGGGAAATCAAAACCTCGTACCCTGTAGAATCTCTATGATCAAGAAGTCAAGTGAAATAATGGTAAGCATCTGGAGAAGTGGAACCCTCCTCCCAGTTGCTATAAATTTATCTTCCAGTATGGAAAAACAATACAACAGCTTTTCAAAAAATTAAAAACAGAACTACCATATGTTTCAGCTATCCCACCTCTGAGTACCTATTCAAAGAAAACCAAATCATTATCTAAAAGACATCTCTATATTCTTGTATTGATTCATTGTGACATTATTCACAATGGCAAAAGTATGAAAATAAACTATGTCCCCACACAGATAAATGTATAGAAAAGATTAGATGAGTACACAAATTATTATTCAATCTTAAGAAAAGGAGATCCTGTCATTTGCTACAACACGAACAAATCTGGTGTACATTAAACTAAGCAAAATGTCAAAGGCAAATACTGCATCATATCACTGACATATATAAAATCATTTTCAATGCTTGAAGCTTTATTTACAAAGTGGTTCATAATGCAGCTATTTCAGGCTTTCAGTGTTTTAACATCTGTCCTATCACCAGTGTGACCCTCCTACTACCAATGTCCCTGGTTTTCCACCCATCGTCCAAGCCTACCCCCTAAGCAGGCACAAAATAATTTATTTTATATTACTTGCTACCAAAAAGAAATGCAAATGAATTATCAAAAAAAAAAAGTTCAGCAAAAATTTGCTAGATCTCACAGTGATGTCATTATCTGAGAATTTACTGCGTTGTTTGGTGCTCGAGCCTTCTATGTTATTGTTTTTGCTTACTGAGTTTAGTGGGCTTTTATGCAACTTTTCCACCTAATTAGCTGTGCTCCTACTAGGTTGTCAGTATGTGAAAAGAAACAAGACACAAAAAGTATTATTTTTAGGTAGTGTTTGAAGAGTGAAAATTAATCTCCAGGGCTGGGTAGATAGTTTAGCTTGTTGGGGTTCTTTACTTGCATGTGGCACCCCATATGGTCCCCCAAGTCCCACCAGGAGTGATCCCTCAGTGCTTAGTCAGGAGTAAGCCCCTGAGAATCGTGGTGTGACCCAAAACCAAAAATTAACCCCTCCAAATGGTGCATTTCAATATATATGAGTTAATATGTTTTACATAAATCATGGCTGAAGTATACTGACCAATACTTTTCTTTGACAAGAAAATGAAGTTGAAGAGGGGTTGGAGAGGTAGTATGGGGGTAGGGTGCTTGCCTTACAAGCGGCGAGTGATCCCTGAGCACTGCTAGGTATGGCCCAAAAACTAAAGCAGGAAGGAAGAAACAGGCAGGTACGCAGCAGACATTTATTTTTAAATGAAGGAAGGTGACCTAAAAAAGCAATAAAATGTTGTAGGATTTATCACTTTTTAATACAAAGCCCATGTGTTATAAAACCTTTAAGATGAAAGCCATTAACAAGCACAAAATGTATTTAGGGAGAGTGGGAGTAGAATGTTATTTTATGTTTGGTTTCTTAAACTATCTGGTGCCCTAAAATAGTCTTAATGAGTGGTTTCTTAATGAAAGGAACTACGCTTTGGGAATAAATTCAGATCTGCAGAAAATAAATAAAATTAGCCTAAGATATTTTTGGGCTAAGACACAAGGATACTCTCAAAGATGACTAGGGTGATGTAAAAAGGACACAGTTCAATTTACTCTTCCACTCAGTAAGAAGGCACAGGGAGTCTGACCAACAGTACTGGTTACAAAGACTGAAACATCAAGGACCTTTAAAAGCCATTCGTTCCTAATGAAACTCCCAGCACACAAGCAAAATATTATAAGTCTTCAGGGCTCTACCAAACTCTTAAACATTGATGAGAATTAAAAGTCAAATATTCATCATACCTTTATATATAAAATTATGTATTTTATTGCTTAACAGGCCTCTAATTTAGTACCTTAGAACAACACCCCTGCCCCTCAATGTGCTGCAGATGTGGCTGTGGTGCTCAGCTGCATTGGCAGGTGGCAGACAGGAGACTTGTCTACACCCAGGGCTCTGCCCCCGTGGGCCCTGGATGGTTGATGGTCTGACAAAGAAAAAGACTGGGCCCCCTGGAATGAACCCAGAGCCACAGTAGAGCCTGGCAAGCTACCTGTGGTGTATTCGATATGCCAAAAACAGTATCAATAATGAACCACAATCCCAACAAATTGAGATGTTCTAGCACCCACTCGAAGCAAATCGATGAACAATGGGAAGACAAGTGATATAAGAACAACACTCGTTTTTCAGCCATATCTGGGAATGACTTAATCGCTATTCTTTATTGCACTTACTGGGGTCGCCTGATACTGAACTGAAGGCAATATAGCGCCATTGTTCCTGAGTCTGACAACTTTCTCAGTGCTGGCATTTAACTATGGTGCATACCGAGGATTAGGTACCTTTTAATTGGGGAGTTTATAAATGTGTTCACTGACAGTTCCACTCCTTTATTCAGGGGCTTGCTCAAATTCTAGTCAGAGTACCCATACACATGCTCTTTGGGGCCACACTCCTGGTTGATTCTTGTGCATCTTTTTGTGGTGCTTGCAGTGGGTGACATATTTTAGTTGTGGCACTCATACATGCCTGAATTACAGTGGGCTAGAGATCACTCTGGTAGGTCACTGAGATCCTATGTGGCACAGGTGGGAGTCATGTGATTGAACTCGTAATCCCACGTTTGCACTGTGGTTGCTTTTTTGATACTAAACCACACCCAGGCCCCTCTATATCTTTTGCCCAAATGGCTTTTCTTGTTAAACTATTGGAGGACAGGTTTAGCTATTCTGGGAGTTTTGTTGTTTTGCCCACTCCCAGCTTAATCTACTTAAGTCAAGGTTCATTCTAATGAGATCTCTCTTCTATGTAAACACTGCTAGAGGGGTGTGGCAGTTACAGAAGTCACCTTGATTGAACAACTTCTGACTTATACATCTATGAAGACTTCTATGTTTTCTAGATTGGGCACAGCTCCTCTTTATACCCACTGCACCCAGCGTCGGACAGTTAGAATTTACCAGGAGACTACCACCCTGGCTACGCTGAGACTATAGGAAGACTATAGGAAGGATCATACTAGTTTGCTCTAAGCAGGCGAGTGTGACCCTTTCAGTACACGAGAACAAGATACTCAGAATCACCCTGGTGCAGATAATAATAAGAAGGACCTTTTGGGTACCATCTAGATTACATGAAGCTCATGAAGTTAAGATGTATTACTTTATATCAGTCCTCTCTCTCTCCAGTGTTTTACGTAAGAGATAATCTCCTTAGTCCTTGGCATAACCTTTGTTTATACCTGCAATAGGGTGTGGCACTACACTCTGTTTAGGGTTCTTTGTTGACATGACAACCTCCCGATCGGATTACTTGGGTGTATATAAAGGGCTGACTTGAGGCCCCTTCACCTTTTTGCCTTTTGGTTCCTCAGCCTTCTGCTTTTGGCTCCTGCGGCCTCGGTTTTTGACTTTTGGCTTTTTGCTCTTTGGCCTTTTGCTTCTCATGGGTAGGACTCAGCTCGGGTGAGATCCTTTCACTTTGGTGGGAGACTTAGGCTCTTTTGTATGGTCTAAGTTCGGACCAGAGCTAAAGTTTGTTCATTATATTGGAGTGCTGTGGAAGAGCTTTTGTACTATTAAAAGCCATTTTTGGAACTGCACTGGACTCGTGAGTTTTCATCTGTTCTCCCGGCGTCCTCGGAGGTAGAAGAGAACCTCTGCCCTGACACTGTCAGGGGACCCCGGGGGTTCCCTGACAGTACTAACCCAGCTTCTAATCTCAGGTACCTCATAAGCACTTCCAGGGGTCATTTCTAAGAACAGAACCAAAAATAGTCATTTCTGAATGACTGAACATTTATGAATGTGTCCCCCAAAATTAAACAATAAAATGTAATAAATCTTCTACCTCCTTGGAGGTAGAAGAGAACCTCTGTCCTGACATTGTCGGGGACCCCGGGGGGGTTCCCCGACATTAAACTATAGACTTTTTATATTATTTATATCAAATGTTAATCCTAAAGTATTTATTCATGTTTATTTGTATTCTGAGTATATTCTTCCAGTTTGTACATAGCTTATTTTCATCCTAACTTTCACATACCCATGTCCTGAATCTTTGCCTTTCCCAAGATAGAAATATACTGTTTCCTGGCGGAGCAATAGTCCAGCGGGTAGGGCATTTGCCTTGCATGCAGCCAGCGTTTGATCCCTGGCATCCCATATGGTTCCCGAGCATCGCCAGTATGGATCATGGACTTAAAATTAGATATTCCAGAAGGAAACAGTATATGTATTTTTCTTTTTTGGGTCACACCCGGCAATGCTCAGGGGTTTCTCCTGGCTCTGCACTCAGGAATTACTCCTGGTGGTGCTCAGGGGACCATATGGGATGCTGGGGATCGAACCTGGGCCGGCATGGGCTGGCCACGTTCAAGGCAAATGCCCTACCCGCTGGGTTATCGCTCCGGCCCAGCAATGCAATTTTGAACTAAAATTAGGTAATGATGCAAAAGTTGAGGATACTTACCAAATGAATATATACTACCCATGTGTTTATGTATGTACCCATACTACAAATTTGTTTAAAATACCTTTTCTTCATTGTATTGACAACTTTGTCAAAAATAACTGTTCAATGTGCACAGGTGCATTTATGAATCTAGTTAATAATTCTCACAAAGACAATTGTCCAGTGGCAACAAATTTTCTCACATCTTTTATCACTTTTTGTGAAAGTTTTTGTTGCGTATATAATTTTAGACTGATGTGTTTTCTTTCAGCACTTTAGAATATTATGTTGTCTTTAACTTCGTTTAGTTTTGAGAAAATATGCAGATACATTCTCTAAAGAATATTTTTCTTCCAGCTGCTTTAAAAAATGTTTTTCAACAATTAAATGAAGATACCTTTATATTAAGTTGCTTCATGAATTTATTGCATCTGTAGGTATATAGTTTTCACTATTCAGAAAGATCTGCAGAATTTTCTCATAGTTTTCATCTCTACTATTTCAACTTCTAGGTCTCCAAATACGAGTGTGTTGAAAAGACTTGATCTGAGGCCCTGTTCCCTTTGTTTTCATTATGCTTTAATAAGCTTCAAGTCCACATTGATCTTTACTTTATTCCAGTGACCACTCTACTGGAATTTCATGCATTTCCTCTCATGTAGTCAGTGACCAAAGAAATAATCAGTAACAGTGGTTTTTGAAAATAAATTTTATAGACTTAAATGGCTGATATAAATGTATTAACCAAAAATAAAGTATTTAAGCACAATTTAGAGATGTAACTGGCTGCTTCAATACCGTCTTTACTGTATCTATAAAATTTGTGTATATAGGCATATACGAACATAAGCATAATATTGAACATGACATCAACAATGTGTTAAAGTCATTTTACTTTAACCCTTTTAAGAAGGTGATAACAATCTGTGGAAAATACTTTATTGCACCATGCCAACATAGTACAGTATTTCAAAATAATACAAAAGTAACCCACAGACTTTCTAAAAGACTGACTGATGCAAAATTTTCTCTTCCTCAATTTTTTAGATTGCTTATAGTCCAACCAGCTGATTTTTACCACACAGATTAGTCTAATAACTTTGAGTGTTCAATCCGTGCAATGGTCCAGTTGGGTTTTACACCTTGTGTAAACTCCCTCTGAAATCTAGGGGAAAAAATTATAAGCAATGTGAATCTGACAGTAATCAAAATATACCCTTGATAGTTATTTAATTTCTAAGTATACCTTAGAGACCATTTTTTCAGTAACTAACAAACAACAGTAAACAAAAATCAAAAGAAGAAATATCCCTGCAAAATCTGAAGTACATTCTCAATTAAAATGAGTATTTTTTAAAGGACTTATCTACTCTCTAAATCTGCCAGCTCATAAAGAGAAACTTGGGTATGCTCCCAACCCCTCTACCCCTCACTGGCTGAGGAGGAGTGAGAATCACAGAGCACAGGGTGAGAGGATTGTCTCTGTGTATGAGTGTGTCAGCTTGTGATTCATACTTTCCCTACATACTTTAAGCCACCAAGTACTCTACCATGCCTTTCTTGCCAAGAATTGAATCACAAACAACAGAGCTGTCCAGATCACCTTGATACATGAGGGCAACACCAGGCTTTGAATTCAAGGTCTCAGATTTCCTGGGCAAGTGATTTAAACCACTAAGGTTTCTTGAAGGCCTCTTGGATGTTACTCTGTTACTAAATACTAGATATAACCCATACCTAATATAAAAAGAAATAAGTTGGATTTGAATAAATTAGAATCAAACAGCACCTTTATAGATTTTGGCTTATATATATATATATATGTAATATATATATATATATATATATATATAATATATATATATATATATATGTATATATATCTGTATATTTCAAAGAATAGTACTAGCCCAGAGAGATAGTACAGTGGGTAGGATGCTTGTCTTGCACATGGCTGACCTGGTTGGATTGCCAGCATCTCAAATGGTCCCTGAGCACAAAGCCAGGAGTTATTCCTGAGCATCACTGGAGGTGTGCTCCAAAGCCAAAAATAAATAAATAAATAAATAAATAAACCCAGCACAAGGCTGGAGAACCCTTTAAAGGTAGAATATAACATTTTTTCATCTCTTGGGTGCCAATGCCCAAGCATGTCACTAGTCTAAGACTACCATAAGTCCAAGCCACAAAGAGAGGCCTTTTAGAATGAGACACAGGGAAATGAGGAACACAACGTGCCCTATCATGCTCGCTAAGAACCCATTATGGAAATGAATCCTCTGGCACATGAAACAAAAGTCCCACAGCTGAGTCTTACCAAAATTCCTGATCAGGAAAATAGCAGGCAAATGGCTGTTTGAAGAACTGAGTTTTGGAATGGTCTATAAAGTAGCAACAGACAGCTGAAATATCATTTTATTTAATTCAGCAAAATATTACCTCGTTCTAATTTCTGAACACTCCTGTTTCATGGTCAGAATGACTTTAAGACCTTTTCTCTTCATAAATAACTTGTCAAATTTCAATCCTTTTCTTCCTAAAGCTCCCTTTAGTTTCCATATTTCATACTACCTTCCATTGTCTAGAGAAAGGAAAGATGGAATGTGATTAGACTTACTCATAGCTTGCACTAAGAAGTTGTTTAGTTTCCACATTCTGATCCCCCAACTTAACCTGGAAGACACTGGCTCCACTTATAGTTTCACTGGGGATCTTGGCACTGGTTAGATACCAAAAAGCACATCAGGATGTTAACAAACTTCCTTCCTTAGAGAAAAAACACACATACAAATACAAATCACAATAATCTCTTATCCATTATCAATATCAATGTTGGCAGTAGTACCACAGTTTGCTATGTATCAACTTTTTTGCTTATTCTGCTGACATTTAAAACCTGTATTGATACTCTTGTATTTTCAAATTTATGATTGTCTTGTTTTTAAATCACATTAATTATTTTTAATTTGCAGCATTTTCTAAAGCTATAACAATAACAGAAAAGAGAGAAATATATTTCTTGCCATTAAATAACTGTATCAGATACCTTGCATGTGGACAACCCACGTTTGATCCTTGGCACCCCATATGGTCAATCCCTGCTAGGAGTGACTCCTGAGCACAGAGTCAGGAGTAAGTCCTGAGCATCACTGGGTGTGAGCCCAAAACAAAAACAAAACAAAAAATAAAAACAAAGAAAAAATAGCCACTATACCAACAAAACCCCTTATTTGGACAATTACTGACTATGTTCTGGCCTTACCTTTCTCATCATAGTAAATGGAGATATCTCCTGTTGACGTGTACACAATTTCCTCTATGTCAGCAGCAAGGGCATTTTTATGATTGTCAGGTAGTGAGGTAACTTTTTCTTTTTAATACCTGTAGTACCTAAGTTGCAAAAAAAGAAAACCAAAATTTAACTATTAATTTTTTTTTAAATTTTAGGCACCATAGTTTATAGTAACACTAATGACGGGGTTTCATGCATACCACACTCTCCACAGTGTGCTCCACCCCAAAAACCACACCCCACTCCCTCCATGTAGTTCACCTCCTTATTTTTTGGGGGGGAGGGGCAGAAGAAGGGGTATTCACCCAGCAATGTTAAGGGCTTAATCTGGTTCTACGCTCAGGTATCATTGCTGGAAGGGCTTAGGAACCATACAGGGTGCAAAGACCAAACTTGGAATGGAAGCATGCAAGGCAAAAACACCCTGCCCTCTGGACTATTACTCCGCCCCCTCCCCGCTTATTTGTCTTTAAAGTTTTCCTTAAGCAAAGCAAAAAAAAAAAAAAAAAAAAAAAAAAACCTGAATTTTAGTTATTCAGCTACATAATCCCTAACAGAAAATTTTATATTAGAACAAATAAGACAAATTTATTCATTTAAATGGAGAGTCCCTCTATGCCTTTATGTGCTAGTCAGAAAGACACAGAGGCTCTACATTGGCCAATTGCACACATACTCTCAAGCATAAAAAAGGATGAAGTACACTCTTCATTATAAGGGAATAACCTATGTATTTTTAAAGTAAAGTTAAATGCTTACCTCTTTAGCCACAAGCTCTTCCAACAGCTCAAATTTGCATTGTGACAACAACTTGGACACATGAGCAAAAGCCTTAAAAAAACAAAACAGTGGGGGTTAGGGGGATGTCACCATTTCAAAATGCATAATAAACTACCTCACATAATATTCTTACTTAAATGGTAAGCATAATAAAGACTATTTATGATGAAGATGATCACCAATGTCAAACACTAATCTGTGGATGAGAAATTAGTCTTCAAGGTTGACTGGAATTTTCTTTTGCTACATGGCCTTGCCTCATAGTAATTCATAAGACAGCAGAATGTTAACTGCATGTCTACTTGCAGGACCTAGAAAAGCATAGTGCTGAATGTATATTCTAGTTCTCAATAAAGACCTTCCCTTGTTTCCATTTAAAATAACATTAGGGCTAGAGAATTTACTGGGCTAAGTGCACGTTTGCTCTCTGCCACAGCAAAGTCCTCAAGAGCACTATAGAACCAGCCTGACTGCTGAATGACCTTCTTCTTACTATGCACAGATAGCAGCTGGGAGAAGCATAATCTATTTTAGACCATACTTGGAATCAGGAGATCTGGGCTGCAGTCTGAACCTCCTTAGGCAGCTGAGGGTGGCGGAAGTGGAAAGGAAGTCAGGAGTTTACATCAACCTTGATGTATGAGTGTATGTATGAATACATGCAGGGAGAAGTCAGAGGCACCAGATGTTGGGGAGCCATGGGGATTCCCAACAATATCAGAGAACGAGTTTCTTTTTTATCTCAAGGACCAACATCACACAGACAAATGAGTTCAGTGTAGTTCCAATAGGCTTTTACTAATCATCAATAATTAAACAAACTCTGCTACTACAATCCAAGATAATGGGGTTCCCCAGACCTCTAGCTCTTGGCCAGACCTCCAACCATGCACTTGAGCCCAGGTCGCCCACCAAAATGGAAAGTTCTTCCCCAAGTCAGTCCCTTTATATACCCAAAAGCCATAATCCTTTCTTGATGGTGGGCTGGTTAACAAAGATCAATCAATCAGTTAACAAAGATCAATGAATCAGCTTTTAGGTGTAGAAGTTAGGTGGTACCACACCTCTGGTTCAGGTTTAAACAAATGATAATGCCAAGGCCCAGTCCCCTCATCTGAGTTTATCTCTTATGGAAAGAGAGCTGGTATAAAGAAATAGACCTTAATGGATGTATAGTCATGGGAGAATCACATCATAATTTCAGGCCATCCACTTCATGCAATCCAGATGGTACCCATAAGGTCCTTCTTATTTTTACACTACACCAGTGTAATTCTGAGTGTCCTGTCCTCTGTTTACTGAAAGGATCATGCTCACTTGCCAGGGGGAAAACTAGCATGATCTCTCCTTTGATCTTGGCAGGGTTGATAAATGGTAGTGTTAATGTAGAAAGGGTGGTGATCTCCTGGTAAATTGTAATTGTCCCACGCTGGAACCAGTGAGTATTAAGAAAAACTGTGCCCAATCTAGATAGCATTGAAATCATAGTAAAGATTATAATAATATTCCAAGAGTTATTAATTCGGAGTCAAAATGACTCCTGTAACTGCCATGTCATCAGAGAAGTGGAGGTGGTGTAGTTGCCGATCATCTAAGGATTCAGCACAATCGACCATATCCACACGGTAACCAAGCTCACTGAGGTTTGTAGTGAGTACAAAATGCCGCTCTGTCTCAAATTCATTGATTTAAAGAAAGCCTTTGATTCTGTGGAGACTGAAGAGGTCATCGAAGCCCTAGGCAAACAGGGTGTTCAAACCCAATAAATCAAGATCCTTCGTGAGCTGTATTACGGATACACCACCAGGATATTGCCATTCTACAAGGAAGTGATCATTGATGTCAAAAGAGGGGTTCGACAGGGTGATACCATTTCACCAAAACTCTTCAGCGCCACCCTTGAGAACATCATGTGACAATTAGAATGGGAAGGAATGGGAGTGAAGATAGATGGTCGGCAACCTACACCACCTCCGCCGCTGATGACATCGTTCTAATAACACCAAACATTAGCCAAGCGGCACAAATGCTGGCTGACTTTGACCGAGAATGTGGAAAGATCTACAGCTGAATCTAAAGAAAACTATGTTTATGGAAAATGAACTAGTTCCAGAGGCCGCACTCACTCTCAATGGAACAGGCATCTCTGAATGCAGCAGTTATGTGTACCTAGGTTGAGAAGTCAAAATGACGAACGACCTAAAACCTGAGCTGTGCAGGAGGAAGAGAGCGGCATAGAATGCCTTCAAAGGCATCGAAGAAATAGCTAAAAGGACAAAGAACCTCCGGCTCTGGGCACATCTCTTTGACTCCACCATTCTCCCTGCATTAACATACGCCTCAGAGACCTGGGCCCTACGAAAGCAGAATGAGAATGTTATTTGGGTCTCCCAAAGAGGAATCGAAAGAGCTATGCTTGGAATATCACGCCTCACTCAAATGAGGGAAGGAATTCGGAGTTCTGACCTCCATAGCTATTCCAGAATCAGGGACGCTGTCTCGTTTGCCAAGGCATCGAAAATCAGATGGGCTGGACATGTAATGCGATTTGGAGACGACCGCTGGACTAGAGCCATTACCGACTGGATCCCACGGGATGTCAAAAGATCACGTGGCCGCCCACCTACAAGATGGTCAGACTTCCTTGTCAAGACCCTGAAGGAACGGTTTGAGGCTCTTTATATTCCTGAATCAACCAGATGCTATTGGGCTACACTGGCACGTGATAGGGTACAATGGAAATGTTACTGGCACCCGCTAGAGCAAATCGATGAATAACGGGATTTAAGTGATCAAGTGATCAAGTGAACTGCCATATCCTCTTCAGTGTTTACACAAAAGAGAGATCCCTTTAGCATGAACCCTGGCTTAAAGACATGTAAATAGCTTAAACTGTAAGTAGCTTAAACAGCAGAGATCCAAAGCTAGCTAGGCCCTGTTATCCAACAGGAGACTAACAGCAATCTTTCACATTATTAAAGTGAAGAATAAAACTATGCATAAGACTACCCTTTTCTTCAAGGAGCATTTGTTTACTTGAGGGAAGTAAGTAAACCAACAAGTTCAAGATTTATGATAGAGCTAGAGCAACAGTACAGTGGGTAGGGTGTTTGCCTTGCATGTGGTTGCATGTGCATCCCATATGGCCCCCTGAGCAGCACCAGGAGTAATTCCTGAGTGCAGAAACAGGATTTATCCCTAAGCACTACTGGGTATGATCAATAAATAAATAAACAAATAAAGATTACTATTAGAAAAAAAATGAAATAATTATAATAGAATTAAGAACAGGATAATTAAAGCAAACGATAATTATCCCTCCATTTAGAAGGATAGAGAGGGAAGCCTAAGCAGAAGCAGGGGACATGAAGCACATAAAACCATGTGGTTTGTCCCTGGTACAAAAAAGAGGAAATGGATGCTTCTTATCTGCTGTCTGTGTACTGTAGAGCCTGGACATGATTTTATATATATCCAAATGGCCCTTAGCAGAAAATACATCCCCCACCCCTGACGTACAGGAAGTAAAATCTAAGATAAAATGTGAACAACTGACAGCAAGGGGAGGATGCAGAAACTGTAGGTATAGAAGAAGGCATAATTGGGGCTGGAGCGATAGCCCAGCGGGTAGGGCGTTTGCCTTGCACGCGCCGGCTTGTGCCGGCCCGGGTTCGATCCCCGGCATCCCATATGGTCCCCCGAGTACCGCCAGGAGTAATTCCTGAGTGCAGAGCCAGGAGAAACCCCTGAGCATCGCCGGGTGTGACCCAAAAAAAAAAAAAAAAAAAAAAAAAAGAAGGCATAATCACTATGGGCGAACTAAGGTCACCTTCTAAAACCCAATTAATATTGAAGACCTAATATCCAGACTCTCTATTTGATTTGGGGATAAGGCCTTTAAGGAGGTGACAAAATAGGAGGATCTTAGTTGGGGTTTAATCCAATCTTATTGGTGTCTTTATAAAAAGAAAAATGTGGACACATGTGGAGTCTCCAGGGGCATGCACACCAAAAAGACCGTGAAGACACAGCAAAAGGCAACTGCCTGTTAAGAAGAGAAACCTGAGAAGACAAAAAAGAAGAAACAAAACCTGCCAAAACACTGACCTGGTTTCAAGTCTCCAAATCTGTGAGCAAATAAAGTTATACGGTTCAAGCAGACAGATATAGTTTTTGTTTTGAGAGTCCCAACAAACTAGCTCAATAACTGCTTTGAGAACATGCCCCTCTTCTAATATATTCAAGCTGCTCTTAAAAACACTTTAAAGAGGTATAGTAGAGTGGCAGGGGTACAAAATCAATACCCAAAAGTCGGTGGCTTTCCTATACACAAATAACGAAAAAGAAGAAAGGGATATTAAGAAATCGATTCCATTCACAATTGTGCCACAGAAAATCAAATACCTAGGAATCAAGCTTAACCAATTGTGTAAAGGACCTATACAAAGAGAACTACAAGACACTGCTTCAAGAAATAAAAGAGGACACGAGGAAATGGAAACACATTCCCTGCTCATGGATGGGGGAGAATTAACATTGTTAAGATGGTAATACTCCCTAGAGTTTTGTACAGATTCAATGCGGTTCCTATAAGGATTCCCATGACATTCTTTAAAGAAATTGACCAAACACTTCTGAAATTCGTATGGAATAATAAGCCCCCACGGATAGCTAAAGCAATCCTTGGGAAGAAGAAGATGGGAGGCATCACCTTTCCCAACCTCAAACTGTACTACAAAGCAGCAGTAATTAAAACAGCGTGGTACTGGAATAAAAACAGACTGGTGGACCTATGGAATAGAGTTGAGTATCCTGACACCCACCCTCAAAGACATGATCAGTTAATCTTTGATAAAGGTGCAAAGAGTCCAGACTGGAGTAAGGAAAGCCTCTTCAACAAGTGGTGCTGGGAAAACTGGACAGCTACATGTAAAAAAATGAATTTGGACCTGTGTCTAACACCTTGCACAAAAATCAGTTCAAAATGGATTAAAGATCTCAATGTCAGACCTGAATCCATAAAGTACGTTGAAGAAAATATAGGAAAAACCCTCCACGACATCAATGCTAAAGACATCTTCAAAGGTGAAACACCATTAACAAAGCAACTAGAAGAAAATATAAACATATGGGACTACATGAAACTGAAGAGCTTCTGCACCTCGAAAGAAACAGTGACCAAGATAGAAAGACAGTCCACAGAATGGGAAAAGAATATTCACCCAATACCCATCTGATAAGGGGTTAATATCCAGGATATATCAGGCACTGGTACAGCTATATAAGAAAAAAACAGCCAACCCCATTAGAAAATGGGGAGAGGGAGATGAACAGAAACTTTGACAAGGAAGAAATCCGAATGGCCAAAAGGCATATGAAAAAATGCTCATCATCACTAATCATCAGAGAGATGCAAATCAAAACAACAATGAGATATCACCTCACACCACAGAGAATGGCCCATATCCAAAAGGGTAAAAGCAACAAGTGCTGGCGTGGATGTGGGGAAAAGGGGACTCTCATACACTGTTGGTGGGAATGTCGACTTGTACAACCTTTCTGGAAAGCAATATGGACATTCCTCCAAAGACTAGAAATTGAGCTCCCCTTTGACCCAGCCATACCGCCTCCTGGGAATATACCCTGGAAAGCCAAAACGCACAGCGGAAACACAAGCCGCACTTTTATTTTCATAGCAGCACTGTTCACAATAGCCAAAACCTGGAAACAACCAGTATGCCCGAGAACTGAGGACTGGATAAAGAAACTGTGGTACATCTACACAATGGAATACTATGCAGCTGTCAGAAAAAATGAAGTTATGAAATTTTGCTATAAATGGATGGATATGGAAAGAATCATGTTGAGTGAAATTAGTCAGAAGGAAAGAGAGAGACATAGAATGACTGCATTTATTTGCATGACATAAATATACTAGGTGATCTTACCAAAAGTGGAAATTACCGCAAGCGTGTGGGAGTCAGAGGTTGGTTTAGATAGAGAAAGGAACATGAGTGAATAAATGTCTAAAGTTCTGATACTAACATAGAACTGAGCATTAAATACAGACAAAAAAAATGCAAGTGATGGCTTCTAAGTGTACGTAGTGCAACCCACAATGTGTGGGAGAAGGAGGAGAGAGAGAGGGAGAGGAGAGGAGATAAAGAACCTGCCATTTAGGCGGGATGTGGGAGGGGAGGGAATTGGGGACATGGGTGGTGGCTGAGGGGCACTGGTGGAGGGCGGGGTGCTGGAACACTATGTGACCGAAACCCCAAGCGTGAACAAGGTTGTAATTGTATATCTCACGGTGGTATAATAAAATGTTAAATACAAAAAAAAAAAATAAAAAAAAAAAAAAACCACTTTAAAGGAGCTCAGATTAGAGACCCTGAATGCTTTCATCGTCCTTCAGATGCAGTCACAGGTGCTACACAGGCAGAACAAGAACCACAACCGTCAAAAAAACAAGAACCACAACCGTCATTAAAACCCAAGCATAGCAGAGTGCCTTGGCGCTTACTAGTGACAGAGTGACAGCGCCAATTGTCTTGGCTTCCTGGGACCTAGTCTCATCTGTAAAGGGGGATCTTTCATTTTCATGTTCTATGATTTAAAAAAGAAAAAAAATTATATGACCTGACTGATGTCTTAACTGATATTTACAATCGAAAATGACATCTTGCTGGTAGATTGTGTTACAGAGGAAGGGCAAGTGGAGCTCCATTAAGCAGCAAAACTGGCTGATATTTTTTGTCCTTTATTCCTAGTCTTGAAAATACTAACCATGAAACGGAGTGAGAAGCAGCAGCAGCGTGAGATGTGGCAGGGAAGGTTTTGGGGCCATGTTCTCTAAGACATCTGAAGGCAGAAAAGAGCTAAGCCACAGAGCTCTGTCTGTCCAACTGCTGGTAAGAAATTCTTTCTACCAAAGGAGAATCACTGTACTTTGGAAATTTTATTTCATTTTCTCTTCAAACAATCCTCATGACCGATTCACCAACTTTAGCACTGTCTACCAAGGTAGGTGTGGCCGACACCACGGGAGTCATTCCATATCAAAGCTGGGGAAAGCCCTGAAGAAAGACTCGTTGCTAGCTCTATGACAACTTCTTTTAACCGGTATCTATCCACCTGTTTCCCTCTACCCCTACCTCCCCAACCTGGGCCCCTCACCAGTGTACCCCGAATTTCTATTCTCTGCTAAGTTCCAAAGTTTTGGCTTGCTCTCTACTCTTGCTGTTCTCGGGATGAAGATGCAGAGTGGCAATGTCTTGTTTACTGCGCACTTTCAGAAACTCTAAGTATCCCCTTCAATCTTTTAAGTGCCAGAATGCTCTTGAATCCGTGTCTAACGTCCTCAAAACCTACATAGCAGAAAAGGAAACTGGGAGACTACCCTGGCGTTGCTTTGCATTGAACCTCTCCTCCTGGGTGACCGAGCAAAGGTGTCCAGAGCTCAATTTAGGTCGAAGAGGGACCAGAGGTCTGTGTGGGGAACTTCCAAGCTCGGACACTGGGACCTAGGGAACAATGTCGCCAGCAGACCCTTCTGCGTGAGAAGCAACCAACCAACCTGCTTCGCTCCTTCCGAGAATTCTGCGATGCTGAACTCTTGGTCAAAATAGGCCCAGATGAGGAAGGCGTAAATTCGAGTCCGAACCCAGTTGATGGGGTTGGAGAACCCCAGGATAATCATCTTGGTTTTCTGGCGCTGCGGGGGCTGCTCCTCGCTGCTGTAGCTGCGACGGGGACAGGCAGGAGAAGCCGCGAGGGCAGCGGGCAGTGCGGCAGGGGCGAGCAGGGGCCGCCGGGGACCCGAGCGAGCCGCGCCGACGCCGCCGAGGCACAAGCGCCATGAGGAAACGGGACCGCTCCCGAGCTCAGCGGGCGGAGACAGAAGCAGCAGAGTCCAGCAACCGGTTGCTTCACCTCGGCCGCCCTGAGAGTCCAGGGTCGGGCGGGTTGCACCCGGCTAAGCAGCAAGCGGGGTAGCAGACGAGCGGCCAGCGCCATTTTTAAAACCTTTCACCTCGGTGCGTGATGGTGCTTAAGCGAAAAAAAAGTCGGCGGGAAACCATCTCGCTTGGACGCAAAGGAAGCGTAGGCCGGGCCGGCCTCTTCCAGCTCGGGGAGGCCGCGGGCATGCAGGTCGAGCGCACGAACCCCGCAGAAGGCCTTCGTCCACCCGCTGGGCTGGGGAAACGTTGCTTCGGCCAGTCGCGCTAGGCGGACCTTTTCTCTCCGGGCCGTGTTTCCGGCGGACACGCGCCATGACGCTGTGGGAGGCGGGGAGCCGCCGAGCTTCCCGGACTCAGAGGACCAGCTTGAGCGGGCATGGAGGGCCCGTGCGTCCCGGTGCCCCGCATCCAGGGGGTCTCACAGGAGCAGTTTACGCAGCACCTTTACCCGCAGGTGGGACCCTCGCGCAGCCGAAGTGCGGGAAGCAGAGGGAAAGCGTCGCGGCCCCACAGCTCGCGGCGGGACGGCTGAGGGAGAGGTCGCGTGGGGACGTGGGTTATCTGTTGACTTTTCCGGGACTGCAGTTCCTGTCTGGAGAGCAGCTTGACCGCCGAAACCTGTAACTTCGTCATAGCGAGCGGCTTGCGAGGCACCTGAGCTGACCGTGCCCCTGGAAATGCCCACGTCCTCTCCTGCCTCGTATCCCGTCGTCTGGCGGGTTTCCTACAATTTGACGTGCGTCCCCGAGCCGGTCTACACGGCAGTGTATACTAAGTTGCCGCGTTTGGAGGGGCAGCTTCTCTTCGCGAGTAAGGCTAAAGGGAAGGAATATCAGTCCCCCAGGAGGCGCCCCCGCTGTTGCCTTCTAACCTGGCTTCGGTTGGGTTCCCACTCTGGCTTCTCATTGCGTGTCATTTAACCTGTGGCTTTTATTTATTTATTTATTTATTTATTTATTTATTTATTTATTTATTTATTTATTTATTTATTTTTTTTGGGCTTTTTTTGGGTCACACCCGGCGATGCTCAGGGGTTTCTCCTGGCTCTGCACTCAGGAATTACTCCTGGTGGTGCTCGGGGACCATATGGGATGCCGGGAATCGAACCCAGGCTGGCATGGGCTGGCTGCATGCAAGGCAAATGCTCTACCCGCTGGGCTATCGCTCCGGCCCCGGCTTTTTTTTTTTTTTTTTTAAGTGAAGAGAGGTAGTTTTTATTGAATGAAACTTGCTTAGATGTGAGGGGAAAGAAAAGAGCAGAAATAATGTGTTCAAGAGAAAACATGGGCTTCTTCAGAGTGGAAAATGCAATCAGAGACGAGCAAGTGAGTTACTGGTTCAAGGGGGAACTCGGGCTGCAAGAGTCGACCCCTCCCTCTTTAAATCAGAAAGCCCACAGGAGATAGTAAGGGGGAGAAAACATTTTTACCTGGAGTGCTTTTTCAAGGGACTCCAGGACTCACAGAAAGAGGACTGAGCCCTAATCAGGACTGCAGTATTTAAAAAGAATTAAGATTGAAATACGCAAAATAGAAACTTGGAGAATGTTTATTTAATATATGAATTTAGAAAAAAAATGGGTTAAAGGCCTGATTAAAAAGGGTTGGCAAAGATAAAAATGGCCTTTTCAATGTATGAAATGCTTTGAAAAATTGTAAAATTGTAAATTTTGAGTGCAAGTTTACTCAAAATTAAAACCAACATGCTGCAATACTATACATACCTTATTGGCACAAATTAAAGCCCTTAATGTTCTTGGTAACAATGAAAGTGCCACTCTGCCAAGTGCTACTGCCCTTATAGAGAGGAATTTGGCATATCTTTGGCAAAACCTTATGTGTTGCTTTATGCTCTAACAGCCCCTTTTAAGAATTTGCTCTGGGATACACCTTTAACAATACAAAGGAAGCTATGGCATGTCTTTTGTACTTGCAAATTATCAAAAACAATGTAAAAATCAAGATGTTGAACATGAATGAATGTTCATTTATGGTATAGTGTACTAAACTGCAGAAAACAATGGGGGTGATAATCTGAATTGAAAGAATGATTTATAATATGTGTAGCATTTAACAAAAACGTATGTATAAGAAAGAAGGAAATAAAGCACACCCCTCTAAAAACATATGCTGAATCATGAAAAAATACCAGATTTAAACCCTAATTTAAAGACATTGTTCAATATAACTGGACTGGGGCTGGAGCAATAGTACAGCGGGGAGGACTTTTGCCTTGCATGCGGCCTACCCAGATTTGATCCCGGCATCCCATATGGTCTCCCCGAGTACCACCAGGAGTAATTCCTGAGTGAAGGGCCAGGAGTAACCCCTGAGCATTGTCGGTGTGACCCCCAAAAAAATAATAAAACAAATAACTGGACTGTGCTGTTCAAAATTGTCAGATCACTGATGACAAAAGTTGAAGTTCATCTAGCTTAAAAGATGGGGCAGCTAGGCGTGTATGCTGGGAAAAGGGGACTCTCATCCATTGGTGGGAATGTCGACTGGTACAGCCTTTGTAGAAAACAGTATGGACATTCCTCCAGAGACTAGAAATTGAGCTCCCATTTGACCCAGCCATACCACTCCTGGGGATATACCCTGGGAAGCCAAAAACATACAGAGGAAACACCATCTGCACTTTTTTTTTTTTTTTTTTTTTTTGCTTTTTAGGTCACACCTGGCAATGCTCAGGGGTTACTCCTGGCTCTGCACTCAGAAATTACTCCTGGC
This sequence comes from Cryptotis parvus, assembly GCA_021461705.1. Taxonomy (NCBI): domain Eukaryota; kingdom Metazoa; phylum Chordata; class Mammalia; order Eulipotyphla; family Soricidae; genus Cryptotis; species Cryptotis parvus. Next base: position 5,493 of record JAJIBD010006804.1, on the reverse strand, counting down.
GGTGCTCAGGGGACCATATGGGATGCTGGGGATCTAACCCAGGTTGGCCGTATGCAAGGCAAATGCCCTACCCACTGGACTATCGCTCCAGTCTCTGCACTTTTATGTTCATAGCAGAACTATTCACAATAGCCAGAATGTGAAAACAACCAGTGTGCTTGAGAATCGATGACTGGATAAAGAAACTTTGGCACATCTATACAGTGGAATACTATGCAGCTGTTAGGAAAAGTGAAGTTATGAAATTTGCCTATAAATGGATGGACATGGAGAAGAACATGTTAGTGAAATTAGCCAGAAGGAAAAAAGACAGATATAGAATGACTGCATTTTTTTGCATGACATAAATATATATGTACATATTATGATACCAATATCCAAGGTCAGGCAAAACATGGATCAGGAGGTCTTGTCAAAGGTGGAAATTATCACAAACGTGTGGGAGTCAGAGGCTAGGTAAGAAAGAGAATGGAATAGTGTGCTAATAATTGTCGAAAGTACCAATACCAACCTATAACTGAGCATTAAATATAGGCAAAAAGATACACATGATAACCTCTTAATGTATCGTATTATAATCCACAATGTGGAAGGGAAGGAAAAAGAGAAAGAGATAAAGAACCTACCATAGAGGCAGGCTAGGGCAGAGGGGAGGGAACCGGGGACGTTGGTGGTGGGAAATGGGCACTGGTGGAGGGATGGGGGCTGGAACACTGTATGACCGAAACCCAAATATGAACATCTTATGAGCATCTTTTGCAATGGTATACCTCATGATGGTATAATAAAATATTAAAAAAAAAAAAGACATGGGGCAGCTAAATGCATTGTGAAACCTCAGAAATAGGGGGAGAAGAATAAATTGTGTGTTATCAGGGTGGGTAGCAAAACTTGGGTATGGACTGTAATGTACCAGTGTTGATTATAGTTTTGATAATTATTCTGTGATTATAAATGAATGTCTTTGTTCTTAGAAATATACAAAATATTTCAGAGAGAAAGGAGTGTAGCCTTTAACATCTGAAATAATTTAGAAAAAAAATCATGTTAAGCATCCCTCTCTATAATGTAAGTTGCAGCAAATGATAAGAAGTTAGTGAAGTGTGTCCAGTAGGACATTTTTGTAATAGTCATGTAACTGCTACGAATTTGATACAGTGTCAAGATTAAATGTTATAAGCAAGATTTTATATCAGGGTCAGAGCAGTAGTACAGCGGGAAGAGCGTTTGCCTTGCACAGAGCTGACCTGGGTTCAATCCTGGCATCCCAGGAGTAACTCCTGAGTGCAGAGACAGGACTACCCCTGAGCACCGCCTGGTGTGACCCCAAAAGCCCCACCTCCCCAAAAGATTTGATACCAGTTACAAATTTTAGTCACTTAGGTTTTTGTTATGAATAATGCTCATGAAACTGTTCTAAGTAATCTTGAGATTTCTTTCTAAGCTATCGATGGCTCTCTTGCTTCCCAGTATTAAAGTTTTGTTTTAAGTATATTAAAATGGGTCCTTTAGTTTAACTGAGAGTAAAAATTGTCAAAAGTTTGGAGTTTGAGTATCTTGGTTGTCAGTAACTGTTTACTTGATTTTGTCCCTCTCTGTCAAATGCATATACATATCTGATCTGTCGTTGGTTTGTCCCTAATTTGGAGTTCTCCCACACTTACAGAGAAAACCTCTAGTGTTGGAAGGCCCTCGATCTGGGGGCATGTACAAGCAAATGGACAGTGGATTACCTAAGCCAAGTCGGAGGAAGGAAAGAAGTGAAGATTCATGTTGCTGCAGTTGCCCAGATGGACTTCATTAGTAAGAACTTTGTATATAGGTATTTTCTTCTGAGGTTTACTCTGGGGATATAATAACCTTTTAAAGCATTTCAGATATCTTTGCATTCTTTTACAAAGGCTATGTCTCATCTCATCTTTTGGCTGTCTTGATACAATAATGGTCTAATTTTAAAGAGCAGCTTCTAGAAGGTTACAATTCAGACTTTACATGCTTCCTTTTAATTATAAAACCAGGGCCGGAACAATAGTCCAGTGAGTAAGGTGTTGGCCTTGCATGCGCCCGACCCAAGTTCAATCCCTGGCATCCCATATGGTCCCCCGAGCACCGACAGGAGTAATTCCTGAGTGCAGAGCCAGGAGTAACCCCTGTGAATCTCCAGATGTGACCCAAAAAAATCAAAATAAATAAAACCAGTGCCTTCTGGTGCCATTGAAAGAAACAGAATTTATAGTTAGATTGCAATCTAAAATTGGTGAATTATTTTCATTCATTGTATAATGCTTTGTTAATTGATCCCACACATTAATAAAAATTCTAAAATCTATTTACATTTTAATATAATTTGGAATACTTATAATTCCAGGTGTTTTTTTTTTTTTTTTTTCTTTTTTGGGTCATACCCAAACTAAGTCACACACAGTTTTTAGCGCTAAAAACTAAGAACTGTTTTTATTTATTTATATTTTTTTGCCTGTTTGCATCACACCCAGCAATGCTCAGGGGTTACTCCTGGCTTTGCACTCAGGAATTACTCTTGGTGCGCTCAGGGAAACTATATGGGATGCCAGGGATCGAACCCAGGTTGGCTGCAAGCAAAGCAAATGCCCTATCTGCTGATGCTGTGCTATTGCTCTGGCTCCATTTTTTTTTTAATAATTATAAGCCCATTTTGCTGCCCTCGATAGAAGGATAGTAGGGTAGACTGGGGAGATAGTACAGGAATTAAGGCATTTGCCTTGCGATGCGCCCACCTGCTTCACTCCATAGCACCGCATATAGTCTCCTAAGCGACGGATAGAGGATAGTTGCCATATTTGGTAGACTCTTTTATCAACTTGGATGACTTTAAAAAAAAAATCATAGTTCATTTTCTTTTTACAAAATAACCCTGAATACTTTTAATTTCATCATGCTTTTTGTTTTACACTTTAGTATCTTTTTTCCTTTTTTTTTTTAACGAAAGGTGCCAGGGATCATTTATATGCCATCTAAATGTCTAAAATATATAATGATCTAAGGATCCAGTTTTCCCAAATGTTTCTCCTCTGTTCTTCCTTGCTTTGTTTTGTTTTGGGGTCACACCCAGCAGTACTCAGGGGACCAGATGGAGTACCTGGGTTCAAATTGAGGCTGGACTCTGCAAGGCAAGCATCTTAATCCCTGTATTATCTCTCTGGCCCCACATTGCTATCTTTCTTTTTTTTTTTTTTTTTTAGGTCACACCTGACTGTGCTCAGGTGTTAGTCTTTTCTCTGCACTCAGGAATTACTCCTGGCAGTGCTCCGGTAACCATATTGGGTGCTGGGGATCGAACCCGGGTTGGCTGCTTGAAAGACAAAGCACCCTGCCTGCTGTACTATCACTCTGTCCCCCCACGTTGGTTTCTCTAAAGAGTAATACTGAGGAGGTCGGAGAGATTGGTGCCCATATCTGTTTGAGCCCTGAACTGTGTGGTTTACTGAGCATCTCTTTATATAGCTGTGGTGGCCCCCAACCACCACTGGGAAGGCCATGGTGCTTCCAGCACTACGGGTACCAAGTAGCACCATGTTCTTGGGTCCTCACATTGAACACCTGTCCAGTTGGCCAAGAATCATAGGAAGTAGCCCTCACATCTCTTGTTCATTGCTTGTGAGCATCCCTTAAAATAAATAATGAGGTAGTTATTAGCTTCTAAATGTCTACTTAGTGCTTTATAACTTTCAGTTTATTATTACTATGCTACTTATTTCCCTAAATTTTTCCCATAAATTTTTTTTAAAAACCAATGGCAGTGACTATCAAATTGTAAGTACATATCAGTAATTTCAACCTATCAGAGACATGTAGGTCTTTTTTTTTTTTTGGCGGGGGTGTCACACCTGGCAATGCTCAGGGGTTACTTCTTGGACCTGCACTCAGGAATTACTCCTGGCAGTGCTCAGGGGGACCATATGGGATGCTGGGGATTGAACTCGGGTCGGCCACGTGCAAAGCAAACACCCTACCTGCTGGACTATCGCTCCGGCTCCAACCTGTAGCTCATTTTTAAAACCTGATTTTTTAAAAAAGAAAATATCCTTCTAGATCTAGAGATGAGTTAAGCAGAGCTTCTGATGTTCAGGTTATTCCTTTCTCATTAGAGTTTTCCAGCCTCACATAGCAGCTTGCCAAAGCATTTTTCAATTTTGATCCTTTTGAATGTTTAAATTGTGGTTTTGGGTTTTTAATAGGTCATGAATTGATTTCAATTACCTTAAGTCCTTCCAAGTGTAAGAACTTTTAATTTTTTATTAAATCATGGAAAATGCAGGAGTGCTGACTATTTTTCTCATTCTTTAGTTAATGATGTTTATTTTTCAGAAAGTCCAATGATATAAGAAAATGGTATTGTAACTTCCATCTTCCGTGCCTTGATGTTTTAAACATTTCAAAGCTTGTTTTGAAATGCATGCATTATGTAATAGTTCCTTTTTCAGCTTCCTCCATTTCATTAGCATTATTAAAAAGTTGCAAGAGTATTTTCTTAGTGCAAAGGAGAAAAAGTCACCTTTGACACTATCAGAAAGTAAGAAGTGGGAGGAGGCATATCAAGGCCAAAGAGACCCTGGAAAAGCACACACACACACACAAAACACACACACACACAGGTGTGTGTGCGTGCGCATATGTGTGTGTGTAATTATTTAATAATCATTGTATCACTTGTCTTCCCATTCATCGATTTGTTTGTAGGGGCACCAATAATGTCTCCATTCATTGGGAATGAGGTCCATTATTGTTACTGTTTTTGGCATATCAAATACACTGGGTAGCTTGCCAGGCTCTGCTGTGGCTCTGGGTTCATCCCAGGGGGCCCAGTCTTTTTCTGTGTCAGACCATCAACCATCCAGGGCCCACGGGTAGAGCCCTGGGTGTAGACAAGCCTGTCTCCTGTCTGCCACCTGCTAATGCAGCTGGGCACCGCAGCCACACATGCAACACCTCGAGGGGCAGGTTATAAATAATAAATTGTTATACTTACTGTATCACTGTCTTCCTGTTCATGATCGATTTGCTCGAGCGGGCACCAGTAACATCTCCATATGACCTGTCACATGCTAGTAGAGCCCAAGGGCATCTGCTTGCTCCAGGAACATAAAGAGCCTCAAACCATTCCACCAGGTCATGGGAATGAGGTCTATAATTGTTACTGGTATCTGGCATATAAATTGTTATATTACTGCTTATTAAACATTTGAAGACTAACATATTTCCAGGTCTTAGCTTTTACTACTTCTTGGTATCTCTCATTGCTCTTATAGAGTCAGATACTTGTGGATAAGATGAGCCTTCCTCATGTGGTGAGAGGAAACTATTAGTATTTTGTTCATATTATATACATTTTTAATATTGTGTACATGTTTCTTAAATCTGAGTTGCATAAGCTTCACAACATCTAATTTTATTATCATTAATCTTGATCTGATTTTGAAATGTTTCCTAAATGGGGACAGAAGAGACTGTTTT